>WURV02145793.1:0-18473 GCA_011762755.2 Epimenia babai
CACCCTCAAACTCCACCCTCGACTTATAGGCGGGTCAAGAGCAAAACCACGATTTCGCCGGCCAAAGTTGGGGGGGGGGGTCGACTTATAGGCGGATCGACTTATAGGCGAGTATATACGTAGGTAATACGCCTCAAGCTAACACTGCTCTTTATGTTTCTTAATAAAGTATCATGACCACCCCCACGCTGTACATCAACAGCTAGAGTAATTAAGTAAAACTCAAGTGAAACTTTCCATTTAAATCAAGTAGCACATTTTTATACAGCTGGCTTCAGAAGGGGTTAAGTCAAGGTGCATCATTAATAAAATATCTTAGATTTCTAGTCACAGGAAGATGTTTTTTCGGAAATTAAATGTATTTTTGACTAGGTTTTTTCAATAATAATTTACTAATTATTACAGGATGGATATCGACTTTCGTACTCCATACCTTAAAATCCTTTACTTCCGATTGTCGATTGGGACATATTTGCGGTATTAATATATCGGTCAACACTCTCTTGATAAACAAGATGAGGATTATGTGATTCATTAGCTTAGAAGCTTTTCTGTGCTACTTTTATGATCCAAATGATTATTAATTATTTGGGAATGAAGATGTAAGTGTGGCATCCAAATGAGACCTTCTCTAATAGAAATTTATTGACATCTTCTTGATTGGATAATAATAGTCTGTTTCTAGAAAGGTCATATCGCCATATATCGCTAATAGGGCAACACCTTTATGTCAAAATTTTAGGTAGTAAAATAATCACAAGATTGAAATACGTACCTACTATTTAATCCTAAATATTATAATATAATGGATAAGACATAAAATTCCAATTTTACACCTTTTAAGATTGAGAAAATGTAATATTACTATTAGCGTTTGTTACTTGAAATTTTGTCCTTCTTTTATTTATTGACCACCGGTTTGCGAACCAAACAGTAGTACTTGAATGAAATCAAGTTCAGGTGGTTCATACGTGTCAATTTTGTTCTGTTTTTTCTTAATATGTAAGGCTATAAGCAAAGTATTCAACCCATACCTTAAATTAAAAAATTTACTCATGTTGATAATTTTGTATTGCAATTAAAATTTACATGAGTGAAGAAAAGTAAATTTGGTCAAATTACTCCCTCTTATGTTTAAACTTCTCGTTTTTGTATTTCTTGGTCTTCATAACCTCAGGCCTGGATATATTAACGAGTTTCTTACATTCTATGTTCCTATACGCCGTCTGCGGTCTTGTGATACACACACGGTTGTAGTGAAGCCATCTTGTCTTATTACATCCGATAGGCACTCTTTCTCCTGTGCAGGTCCAAAATTATGGAATCATCTCCCTATCTCATTGCGACAGCAGACGTCGGTCAGCTCATTCAAATCCCACATGAAGACACCTGTTTTTACGGGCTTTTAGATAATGTATTTCAAATATTCAACTTAATGTTTTTTTTTCATCTTTTAGTATGTGTATACTTTTCTATCTGTAAAACCCAACTTAGAATAAATGGATACTGATATCTGCTCTATATAAAATATTTCTACATTTTTCTACTATTTCCCATAAAAACTTGGCCCGTATACTGATCATGTATTCTTTATGGATATTTTTGAATCGTGGCACTTGCACATTTTGCATAGACAATGTTTTACAGCCCTATTTGAGAAAAATTCACCCAATAGCTATCACACAGCCATTAAAAATTGCTGCTGGTATAATTCATACAGTAACATGATCATTTGGGAAAATGACACGTTCCGTCTGCGAAAATCATGTATCTTCTACAGTGCATTCACACGTTTCTATTGTCTAGTATGCTATTAATATTTGTTAACACTAAACGAAACATGATTTCATTGTGTCTGACAACATATCTGACACGTCTGGATAAACACATCCAAAAAACATATCCGACGACATGTCTGACATGTCTAGATAAATATCCCTGAAAAAAACATATCTGACGACATGTCTAGATAAACATCCCTGAAAAAAAAACATCTAACGACATGTCTGACATGTCTAGATAGACATGCCCGAAAAGAAACATATCTGACGACATGTCTGACATGTCTGGATAAACATTCCTGAAAAAAAACATTTCTGACGACATGTCTGACATGTCTGGATAAACATCCCTGAAAAAACATATCTCATATATGAACTAAATACCTGAAAAAGATGGCTAAAATATCTTTTTGACAACATACCCTGAAAAACATGTCCGATGGACTTACCTAAAAATATGTCCGAAAAAATGTCTGAAAAAAAGACGTCTGGAACAAAATATCTGAAAAAAAGTCTGAAAAAAAGTTAGAAAAAATTCTGTAACAAACATATCTGCTTAGAGTGACTTATCTTACAACAGTAACCTGGATCAGTGACACTACACTCAACTCAAGTGGTGTTAAACTAAATACCACAAACTCGTGTAATCCACACTAGCCATTTATGTGGTAATTTTTTATACACATGGTTTTTGTATAATGCAGATTGTAAGGTACCCGACACTCAAAAGACACCGCAACTTTTGGGAGACATCTACTGACACAAAAATAAACAGCCATTCAACGCATAATCAAGTGTCATTTATAGAACATTTCTTACTATCACCGACACAACAATTAGTGATTGGCCCCATTAGCTTGAGAATATTTCCTTAGCAAATAGCTAACGAGCTGGGATTGTTCAATAATTATATAGATATACAGTATATATGTACTGTATAGATACATGCATATGCATATTATCACTATTAAATTAGCCACTTTCACAAACATTCTGCATTCTATTCTGAATACTATAGAGTTATGCTAGATCACTATCTTTAACATGTATTAAGAAATATCATTAGAGAAATACGTAGAAAAATAACTTGCCGATGGTAAATGGGTAGAGCACTAGACCAGATATGGCCCTGCAAGATTATTTGGGCCCGATTTGGCCCTTTACAACACTGGCCTAAGCTATGTTAGTTTTTTGGATGAAATTACAAAGGGAGCATTAACTGTTAATTGTCGTGGTTATGAATTTCTTCCTGTGAGAATCTTCCTGTTTTATTGAAGAATTTTACCATTGAAGAGATTGGCGTCCGATGGATGTCATTAGAGTTTTTAATAAGACCAGGGAGGGTGTTTCGGAGTTACTCTTGAACTTATATAGGCAAGTTTGTTTTTGCATAAACCGCACAGTGATGCACTATTTAGCTGTTGCCTGTAGTGACAGCTTTCTGCATGATCAAGTCTTTAACTCGGTACAATATGATAATAACGAACAGTCTTCTTATAATATGGAAATGATTGTAATTCACTTAGACCATCATTTGAGTGTAGCCCCTAACTTAAAGATCAATACCAAGTACTAGTAATTGCGACTGATACAGCAGTCTGCAACTCGCAGTAAAGATCTGGTGCGGAAAGTAAGTGAAACAGTAGCGTAGCTAACCAATTTATGAAACCAATTCCCCAAGAAAACGTGGATGGCTGAATTTTTTACATGTCGTAAATCATGCAGTGTGTATCAAAGTAAACATAGGTGTATCTCTACAAGATCTCGTTCAGGAGATTAGGGATGGCTAATGATTTTGTGTTCATCGCGCATTATCCATATGGGAAGCAAACAGGGTAGTGTAGCCTTAGGTATGTTAAAATAGGTGCCACAAACGTATTATCATAGTATCGGATGGTCCATAATCATTGTCATTAGACCGACACTACCGACACTGTCGTCATCGTGTTTCCGACACTGATGAGTGTCTATAGTGACTGTGATGCCCCACAGTGTACCCGCGGTGAATAGTTAATCACAGTAGTTGGTTAGCTTCGTGTTAGCTCTCAAACGAAAAAGGCGGCTAAGATTTGTGAATTTATGTCTCCGTTCATTGAATATGATATGAATATTGTAAAATTACAATCTTTGATGTGTCATTCGCTGGTTCAATACTGATTTGGCCAATACACAAACATTGTACCTTGAGTAACTTAAACATGTCTTCCCGTCGTGGCCTGGGTAGCCCTTGCAGCGTAGTTATGTAAGGATTGTATGACACATAGATGCTGTTCATGGGTGTCTAGAATCCGTAATGTAAATGGACGACGGTGAACTGCATTTTCAAACTCTGTGGTCTGATCATCCAGAGATAGATAGCTCCGAATTTGAGATAAAGTTACATTTTCTATTTTCGCCTGCCAAAAAACCATTAATATTTGAGGATTTCTAGGAAGACAGAAGAGCATGCTTGTAGGTTTTATCATCTCTGGTCTCAAATTGGATGTACAATAAGTTAGGTGATTTAGATATCACTTGTAAACGTGCAATATCATATATAGCTTATTTCAATTTCTCTCCAAGCCATCCTAATGATTAAGAAAGTTACGGCTCATCTCCCGCCTCCCGCAAGTCTACTCGCGTGACCAGTGAATCGGCGTTTAATCGTGTGCCGATCTCGGCAAACTGATTATGTATCCGTCTTTCTGGAGCATCCTGGGAACAGCTACAATTGGCCACGCCGGTCGAATAACAATTGCAGTCGGGAGTATTCCATTACAGAGGATTAAGTCTCGAGTCGTATGGTCGAGTGCTGTTTTAAGTCTCGAGTCGTATGGTCGAGTGCTGTTTTAAGTCTCGAGTCGTATGGTCGAGTGCTGTTTTGATACACGAATGAATCCCCCGTACAGGGCGGCAGTGTCCATAGTCATTTATCGAGATGATTGGACAGTATCTCACTCTATTATCCGTGCCTCACATTCATAGGAGGTCTTGGTCAGTCAAAGGTGATGAGAAAGGCAGTTAGATCACGCGGCCGCTGACTTTTGATCACAAGAATTAATTATGGGTTGCACCACGAATATTTCATACTCCCGTGCGTTTTGGTAAATTGGACTGGAAATAGGAATGGAATAGGATACCAATGTATAGATATACTAACGCGTTTAGTCAAGCACAGTGAACTCTAGTCCACAGCCTGACTCTTTTGTTGAGCAATGAGTTTGAGTTTATGTGGGTAGACTAGGCTAGATCAGCCTGACTTTTTCCTTAACCAAGTGCTTGTTTGTGTGGGTACACCCATAGATTAGGTTTATGCTCGACTGTTTACCTCAAGAGCAATGAGTGTAAGTTAATGTCGGGAAGGTTCGGTTTAATATCAGCATTATGAACGATTATTCTTCTCTTTTCTCCTATAATAAATAAGATTTTGTTTCAACTGCGAAGCTCAATAATTTGCCAGTACCGTCCAAAAGTGTTCATTCAGTATTTGGCTCAAGACTCGCCTGTCTCATCAGTCTGAAATTTGATGCAGCTTTTATTCGTAATTCCATGTGAAGATATCGTGAGACGCATATCGACCACGTCTCAACGTGCCACGTATCGAAATCAGCGTCGCTTCGCATCCGTCTATTGTGTCGCGCGTGTGAAGTTGTATTAAAGTTTAATGCGCCTAATTAGTTTATGGCGCAAATGTCTCGTACGTAGATTCACGTTGTTCGTCTTGGCCTCCCGATTGACCTACCAAATCGGACTGAATGCCTCTCTGATCTCGATGAGTATATGGTCTACATATAACATGCATGTAGCATCAACGATCACCGATCGGCAATAAACTAATAAACTTTTGAATAACACCCTTTGAACAACATGTCATAACCAGTTGTTTGGAGGATGTGGGTTTAGGCATATATTTAATTTTATATTTGTCCGCAGTCATTTAATGGCTACCTAACATTCATTTTACGTGAACAATAAAGCTGGTAAGGAATAAAACACCAAGGAGGCTCAAAGATAAAAAATAAAAATATGAAAAACAAAAACATTAAAAACATTCAAAAATTTATGGAATATAACGCAAGAATAAATATATAATGAGCACCCTTTTCACCAGATCCCACCAAGATGGACCTAGAAATGATGGGGATTATTTAATAAAATTCAAAATAGAATCGTTTTTTTATTCATCAACTCAGATCGTTTGTTCTCAGGAAAATTCCTTGAAGCATCCACTAAATTGCAATGTTTATTTTGAGATAATTTAATTAACAAGAATGATTTTTAAATCTTCCACAATGACCAGATGACCAATTGAGCATATATATCTAAAATTGTACACAGCGATCACCACCTAGAGTAAGCTCAGTGAGTAAGCTTAAAAAATTGACTTGTCATATGTCACATCATATGCAAGACAGATAAGAATTACATAGATATAGTAACTAAAATTTAAAAATTTGTGTTACAGAATACAACATGTTTCGCGAAAAGATTTCTTTGATTTTGCGAAGTGAAATGTACAATAATTAACTGGCAATTTGAAATTAGCAACTCCCAATTACTTCAATTACTTCAAGTTTTTTGTTTCAGTTTTTCTCTAATGGTACATTTTACGGGTAAAATAAAGAGGGGACAAGAAGTCCCTATTCACACAAGCATCTGCGGGGTAATATCAAATGATAATGGGGTGGGTTGTTTTTCTGGTGACTAGGCATGTGATATGGGGGTAATAAGCGTGAAATGATGGTCAGCTTATAGGCACTCACCAATTACAGGGGCCAGGGTCTGTGAGACCCACCATACTACCCAGTGACCCAAGCATCCCAGGCATGGTACTCAATGTTTCATCATTAATTAATCATTATTAATTAATCATCATTAATTAATCATCTGATGTATGAGAAATTACCGCCTTACATATATCGCTATGTACTACCATGTATGTTTCGAGTCTCGCATTAACATAAGACATATCTCATATGGCATATTATCCCCGTGTCTTACTACTGTTAGCCTAGGTAACATTCAGGGCAGTAGCCATTTTGGTTCTACAAATAACTCGAGAAACAACCATCGCATAACCAGTCTGCTACTATATGTACTAAGAGGAAATAATGCTAGACTTGTGCGAAGCCAAGTTTATCCTAAATCATAATGAATTTGAATTATATCGCACGGGGTAGAGATTTGTGATAGCTGTACCGCTATTCAATATTTACATATATGGAGCAAGAATTTGGTAATACTTACCTGAATATTCTTAATTTGGCATCTTCCATTGTTTCAAATTTCTGTGGTGGTTTTCACTGTATTACTTTCATGGTAACAAAAAATTGCTTGTTCTTGTAAGCAATATCATTCTTACATGCTACGAGTAAATGCTTTTGACCATGAATTTACCTTAAGCATCTTTACCGCGTATATTGAACATCTTATTTATTAATGGCTTATCACAGCGCGCAGTTTGTTAAATCTCGCGTGATAATACATAGGAAGTCAACCTGTAAAACCGCAGTCTGCAGAGCACCACACGCAACAACGCCGTTACCGCCTACAAATCCACAAGTAAAGCTTAATTAAGCTCGCAACAACAAACACAGAGACAAGTTAAAAAAAATAAAAATTACTCATGCATCGAGTGAAGCTCATATCTGTAACAAGGCTGTATATATAAACACATAAAAATATCATTATTACGAATTTACTTTTAAATAGACAGTAATTGCAATCAAAAAGAACATCTGGCTGAATCTGTCATTATTACATTCATTTTTTTCTTGATAATATCCATTCTTTCAATCTCATTATAGTTGTGTAACCGCACTAATAATTGGATATTTGATAAGGATATGACTTTTTTAAAATTAATACAGTAGTGAGTAGCTTTAAAAATATCTCGATGAATTTCATTCCGCCTTGATTTTTTCATGTACTCGCCATGGACTTGAAATATCGCGTGCTCGTAAAACGTATAAAGAGATTTCCGCCAGCAAGCAGCCAATGAATGCGGACTGTTCGTAGCAATCACTCAGCGTTATTTTGTCTCCCCGTTATGACCAGACATCTTGCCCATCACCGTCACATGTAAATGTCTCTTCAATTGGGCATCCGATAAACTATCTCTATATAAACCTTCAGCTGTTGAGATATAATTGAAATGTTGACCTTTACCTTTGTCTACCTTAGTTATCATCATGACCAGAATCTAAGTTTCAGGCTCTGTATTTAATTGTCATACATATTATATTTATTTGCTGGTATCCTACTATCAATCAGGTTACCAATTAATTGCATTGGGTATCCTATTCTCTCTATATAAGTACATATTACTCATAATTCAACATTAATATCTCATTAATACAAAAAATTTCACTCTCGATCTATGGTTTGGTTGCATAATTTTTTGTAATTCGGTGGGATCCGCGTGTTCAGTATGGAAGAAAAAAATTCACTCGTACGTCCTTTAGCTGTCAGTCTCAACCACGATGTCCCATGTCATTTTAAACACAACCCATTGTCCAGTACAAGACCGGACATAATACTGACAATATCCCGGGAGATTCTATTCCCCAACTCCTGATAAATATTAGTGATGTGCATAATTCATGGCGTATGGCATGCGCGATTTAACGGATTCTCAAATCTCAGAATGCAGCCCAGTTGATGTAGCATCGGTGATTATTACTACGCGGCGATTGTTCCCCCGCCATGGATAATGTGACTGGCACAACGAGCCAATTTCGTGACGCAATTACGGCCCATGTTCCTCAAAATGAAGCCATCGAGAACGTTCTGGGTTGATATTTTGTCATCGTCACTTGAAATATTTTTTACTCCATTTTGCACAGCGGTTGTGATGATATGAATGCTTATTTATTATGCCGTAGACGTAATTCACGACATGCTATTTGTTACTCCCTTTCTCTCAATAGATAACCTTCAAGATGTACAGCTGTTGCGAATATATTCAACCGCAACTAAAGAATGTTTGATGCTGAAATATCACGTTTTATCTTGCAATAAAAAAAACATCAGCAAAATCATATTGCAACCATTGTTCCATTTTATTCAAGTTACTAGAAAGTTAAAAAGAGAGACATACATATGGGGGAAACAATCAAATAGTAGGAGCACTTGACTCGTAACTGAAAGGTTGCAGGTTCAAAACCGCCTACCGGTCAACTTTTCTACGATGATCCTCAGCAAGTCATTTATCCCTGATTGCTGTTGTAAACCCATCTCCAAAATGGGTAGAGGCTCAATATTATCTTTGGTGGGGTGATATGCGAGTGTCAAAGGTATTATATGTACGCTGAATAGCTGCCATAAATGTTCATTGTAAACTGTTTCTGAGAGCCTTGGCTGATACTCGTGGTCTATAAATGTTCATTGTAAACTGTTTCTGAGAGCCTTGGCTGATACTCGTGGTCTATAAATGTTTATTGTAAACTGTTTCTGAGAGCCTTGGCTGATACTCATGGTCTATAAATGTTCATTGTAAACTGTTTCTGGGAGCCTTGGCTGATACTCGTGGTCTATAAATTTTCATTGTAAACTGTTTCTGGGAGCCTTGGCTGATACTCGTGGTCTATAAATGTTCATTGTAAACTGTTTCTGGGAGCCTTGGCTGATACTTGTGGTCTATAAATGTTGTACGTTACCTTTTTTACAAATGTATTATCTTTTAAGTACTATACAAAGAGAAGCCACACACTGGCACCAAGCCGTGTCATTCTGCTCTCTCTCCCTTTTTTAATGAGGTCGAGGAAACCCGATTTGGAGCTCCTGTTGACAGAAGTTAGGTCCAGTGCTGGCGGCTGCTACTCTTTCTAATGACATGATGCTATTATTTATGGATCATTTATATTTTTTCTAGTTGTTATTTTATACTCTATTCCCTCTCAGCCGTAAAATACACCATAGTATAAACACCGCGCAAGATCTTAAGTGGCCACCCAGACATCTGCAGACAGCATTCAAAATTACGCAATATCTGTTTTCCTTCAGTTAGTATGAAGTTATCAATCCAGAAATTCATCCAATTCATTGAAAACTATGTGCTTTGGACAAATGCTATGAATTGATAGCTTTTATTTACCAGTTTAGCCGAAAAATTAATGAGTCAGAGAAAGCATGTTTTTGATTAAAAAATAAAATAAATAGATAAGATAAGCAGGTTTCAGTGATACTATATAAATAGTATTAAATCCTTCACAATTAGAATAATCTTTTGGGTCATTTTTTTCTCATGAAATATTTAAATAACCAACATTATTATTACTCTCTCCCAATATCTCAAACATTAGAATCTCAGCCATTTAATATGTAAAATTTTATTGTAGGAATGTACGGGGAAAATTTCCTTCATATCTTAGATTCAGCATACAAACCAAACTTCTTGGAGGACACATGATGGTCCTAACGACTGGACCACCTATGTTAGGTGGTACTAACTAATACAGACAAATCAGCCCCCACATAGTGTAGTCAGAAGCCATAACTGGTCTTAGTGACCCGAGTGATATAGAGATTTTAAACTCACCGCACTAACCATTGCTGGCAGGAAGTTCCATATCTATCAAAGGCAACGATTTTTTTCTGCATCTATTCCACTGTAATTATAATTAGGACCTGGATTAGTAACATTTTTAGAAATTTCTTCAGAGAATTAATGTTTGAAAATAAATCACGTATTTTGTAAACAGTTTCAGGCGCAATATACAATTCAGTTTCTCATCCAATTACTGCAATTTGTATTATTTGTGATTGCCATTGCATGATTTTATTGTATCCTGGATGCTGTACATTGTGGCGTTACCTTAGTGTTTGTTGGTGCAGCAGTTGATGTTGACATAGGTTGAAACGTGTTGACATAAAACGTTTACTTAGTGATTCACATTCGCTCTCTAGTAGAGCTGTAGAGCTCATAGTCTACGGTAGCCCCTGCAGCTTCAGCGTCACAATCACCTGCCTCGCTCCCTCTCTTTGAGGCATTGCACTCAAGTACTGATAAGATGGAACAGTGTCAACAATCCCATATGTTTTTGCTGATGAATCAAACAGGCAGGATCCGAATGTGGGACTTACAATCTTGGTCATTGTGTTTGTCACTTTGTTACTGCTGTTTATATAACAAAACCGGCCATGCAATCATATTTTTATTAAATGCCACAATTTATTGGACATTTGTTAACGATGAAAATTTGTCAGCATTTAGGTATGATATAAGTAGCTGTATTAGTCTTATAAGAAAAATGCACAGGTAACACCTTTTGAGACTAATTGAATTTATTCATTAACGAGCTTTCGTATATATGTTATATGTATGCTTCTTCAGGCTTATCGAATAAAATTGACCAACATTGGAAGCACAAGAAATATATAGGCCTACTAAATATCCACACATCACTGAGTCACACTGAATTGTTGAGATAAAATTAAGAGATGGATTTTGTAATAGACGGTCCTACACCATTTAGTTCCACTGGGAAAGCTGTTTTGAATATTTAGCATTTTCATGAATATTCTAAAACTATGTAAATAATGTAGTTTTTTAATTTGTCAAATAAATTACTAAATAATTTTGATCCCACCTGCGACCATTAATTACCTAATTTTTCAGAACTGTCATCTATAAACATAGTACTGAGTTTTTCCAACACTTCCTTGCACCACTGTATTGCACTCCACTAGTATATTACAATGTATATAAAATTATTATTACTAATTTATAATATTCTAATATTATTTTAAGTGACACAATTCTTATGTCCTCTTGCGATGTTTTTACTGTGTCCTTAATTTTAATAATAATCGCAAACTAGCACAGGGCTTAATTAAATATGCGTAAAACATCCGCATACATAATGAGGTGTTTAAATTAATTCTTCTTACTAATTCAACTTTTTAGGGTAGGTAGTCTTGATGACAACCAAACACATAGGGACAAGCACGATAACCATTTAAACTCTTCTGCTCAGCTGCCAATTTGTCATCTCGAGTATCGACTTTACTTAATTACCGCCAAATGAGACTATCTTCTACAGAAATCTTCACTTCTACTGCGCTTTGGATCTAATAAAAGTATTTCACAAGCAATCACGCAACCGGTATGGCCGGCGGCTATTCTACACATATATGTTTCAGATGTAGGAGATGAGAGGCCTAACCTTATTTACGGTATGTGTCAAATTCCAATGAACAGTGAAATTAATATATAAAAATATATATAAATAACACGTTTCTTTACAAATGGTTCATTAAAGAAACATTGTAGATTCCATGGTTTTACGATTTAAAGATAAAATAGCAATTGAATTACGACTGAACGCCCACTGTTAATGGTTTCTTGACACTATCGTGTCTACACCATTACTGTAGTGTTCGAAACGTGGCCTTTTATACGAAAGAATACTAAGTTGCGATCTGTAAAAACCAAAGACTCTTCTCGTGCCTTCCACTATCGGAAATGAGTAAGATTTTCGCGCATGAATATTATGAGATTTGTCGTGAAGTGGGTTAACGTGAAAATTCTTAAGGGTTTTAAGAGGTAATATTGTGAGTGCAAGTGACATTTACTACGATTAATAAAGTAGGAGTAAAACTTCGCTGTTGCCCTTTTCTATCTAATTGAAATAAGCAGTAATATTTCTTTATTTCTCTTTTTTTGTACGACTCGTCTGAATGCATCGATTTGATTAAATGATTCGTTTATCTTCACAGCTAGCTTTGTTTTAGCCATTTTGTACATGAAGGGAAAGAATTATCGTTCTTATCAAAAGATGAAAAAAGATGCGCTTTCAACTCATTTATCGTAGTACATCATGTAAAATAATCCGATTTACATGCTGAATGAAACGTTCAAAAACATCGTCGTTACTGGTTGTAAATCAACAATTTTCAAATACCTCATATTTTTCGCCATTGTTAATAACTGCATTCACCAAATGACATTTAGATTGATTGACTAAGGCAAGCTGGAGCCACGTGATTTTGATTTCTCAGACACCTTATCGATGCAAACAATAATAAGGTCGGATTATTTCATCATTTCCTGCACGTCATCTTATAGTTTAACAGAGATACGTCCTATAGAAAATGTTGTCAAAGCTCGTGATTATGTCAGTTATAGTCTCATTGATTCGCCGCTCCCTCCGCGCTCCCTCCCGCTGCTCCTCGCTCACAACACCAGTATACTTACACTAATAATTGTCTTTTCACTCGCATTTAATGATCTTTATCTAATGGGTGCTGATAAGTAATAACACTACAAATTGCGTTGTCAAATTAGCAAAAGATTGCTGAAGTTCTGGCGCTGTGCGCAATCAAATGTTGATAATCTATTTTTCTGATTATTAAAGTTGATGATATACTACTTTATCTGGGGAATAACGGACATGTTTGTATGTTTCAATATTACAAATATGATATACAAGCTTTTTCATGGACTAAAGTGGGGTAGCCACGTTAGTCTCTAATAGTAAATTACAAGAAAAAGAAGGTAGTTTCTTTAAAGATTTATGAAAATTTATTGAAACACAAGTTTCACAGAGACAAGGAATACTTCATCAGATTAATCAATTCAGCTGATGAAGGTTCTCAATATGAGTTATGTTATCAGTAAATACCACATAGAAATCTGCAGAAGGTACACATTTCAACTCTTAGGGCATGACCGCAAGTTTGCCACCACCATCCCCGCATGTTTGCTACCATCACCCCGAGTTTGTCACCATCGAGACAGCGAATGCTTCTAGATGTAGCTCTAAAAAAAGGGAAAAGGCGAGGTTTTGGTGCTACTTTATAATTAAATGTCAGTCGCACGTACAACATTACCCTGTTACATCCCTCATATATTTTATAATAAACCATTTCACGACGTATCTTTCTCAATATTCAAGCACGAAAATCTTGCTCATTTTCCTATCGTGGAAGGCGCAGGAAAAAATCCCTGGTTTGTGCTGGTTCGAACTCGCAACCTCTCGCATGAAAGGCAACGCTTCTAACCACTGGCGCCACCCTAGTGGATACTTTGGACACGTTCAGACCCCACCACATCATGTAAAATTCATTTTTGAAGTGGCCAGATTAAATTAAAAGTAGTGTAAGGGTAAGACTAAGAATATCTAGATAATTACAACATAAATATATTAATTGTATGGATACCGTTAACTCTCACCCTGACCTTCATCTATTTTGCATTATGATGTTATGATGACTATCCACTGGCTAAATCACTGACACACTGTTGTAATCTAACATTACAAAGTATTTATAATTGTCGTCGTTTCTGGTGATTTTTATTGAATCCCACTCTCTTATTATTCCCTATGTAATACCATTGCATTGGTTGTGCTGTCAGCTAGCTACTTGGACTCTGCACCAGATTTTCTTCAGAACTCTACTGATATGTAATGTATATGCTACAAGTATATATTTACACCGGAAGTAGATGCAGATGGCTGTGTGGTTTGAATGTGTACCGTCTGCCTAAAAATATCTGTTCTCGGTATTCCAAAAGTCTCTTGCGTTCTGTTGACGCTGTTGATTTTTGTTGTTATTTTGGCTAATTTCACAGTCACAATGTATGTATTTATATAGATTTATGTTCGCTGTTACATACTCTACATTACTCTACGGCATGTCTCACAGTCACAACATCATATGTGATATATATGCATGATTTATTGCCTTATTTCTGATATTCAGATAACAATAGTTATGTAATATCTGAATGAATTAACAATTTCCTCCATTAAAATATACGTCTATTCATCGTGGTTTAATATGTTTATTACTTACCTGTATTTATATGATGCTATTTGAATGACTAAAATTATGGTACATATGTGTGTAGTATATACGAACCACATTCAATGTATAGGATAGAGTAAATCATCCTGGCATCGACCAGTGTACGGCAGTGTACAGCAGTGTACAGTACAATGATTGCGACCATGCAACTGGAATATGCGCCTCACCAATCCCAAGTTATCCATGTTTAATTTCAAGATTAGTTCCCAATTATTTTTACAGATTGTCAACATATTTGACTTATTGGTTAACACTTGGCTTGAACAGCGAGTATTGTAAAATGCATTTTGGTACAAAACCGTTCATTTAAAGAGCAAAGAGTATTATTTGCACCGTGTCAAAAACGTCTTTTTCTTCGAGAACTCTTCTCCATTGGTGATTCTGCGACGCGTGACACGGGACTCATTGGGTTCGGCGTGTATTTCAAAGTGATTTTTAATCTCGAGGCAGAAGTCAACACAAAGCGGCTTTGCGGTTTTACTCCCCGCTCCAGCAGCGACTGATACATCGTGGCAATAGAAAATGCATTACCCCGTGGCCAGCACGTCTGGCTAGGTGAATGGCTGATGAAACACTTGTGTAATTCAATTATCGCGCGTACTTTTATCCAAGATAATCTGACAATCTGAGAGTAAATGTGTCCTTGCGCATCCACTCATTCTACACCCGCAATAAATCCCACGATTTCACAGAAACATTCAGCATATTCATAACTGGTGATTGCTACGTCAAATATCATACAATTCCATCAACTCGTAACTTAACTATTTTGCAGTTTTGCTAACGTCTCTTTTCATGATGCATTCCATTCAAACTACATATGTCTTGTACTCAGATACGTAAAATTTCACATTGTTATTTTATTTCATAGTTCATATTATCATTCACCTCACGAAGAAGGTTCGGTAGAATTTGAAAGCGCGTAATATATTTTTCCCGCCAATATACTCTCGTGTGGTTATAGGATTTTATTTGTAAATTAAAATTTTGTTATAGTACGAGGTTCAGGGGTGGAGGTCGGGTGGTAACTCATGATAGCCTTACTGAAATAGAAAAAGTGAACATAGTATTTTCCAGAAGATGATATACAAATATATGCTTTCATTTACAGGTATACATCTTCAGGTGTAATATCAATCTTTACGTCCAATCAACACCTAATTATTCAGCAGACCTGAACAAATGCTGCCAATATCATTATACTTTAGTACATTATAAAGATAATATATCTTGTTAATAACTGGTTCAATATTTTTAACCATAAAAACCACAATCAATATTCGAATAGATGACTCAAAATTGCATCAAAATGTTTTATCAAATCTAATACTCAAGTCTATACACGAGGTAATCTAAGTGAAACTCGGCGATGTCTTTGGATATTTCCGCATATTACCGATAAATACTTACCTACTCAAGTAATCTTATATAAATCAAACACCGCCATTTCAGCGGTATATCATCGTTTCTTCATAATACAACTCGTACATATCTAATATTCACTAATCCACTTGAAACAGTAATAATTCCAGCTCGCAATTCCCTAATGGTTTATTATCTAATTTCAGTTATCATATTTCATTATTTTCATGATAGACTGGTTCTGATTGATATTAATATCTGTCATTCAACGGCCATGATGACATCTATATTCACTGATGACAACTGAATGAATCCCTTATTATTCATATCAAATATAAACCTCAATTGTCGGGAGATGGGAGAATATCGCATTTCTGTTGCATTGATGATGTATCTGTTTCAATGTCTAATGTCTTTCAAGTTTCAAGCTTCATCCTGTTCCTTGTTTATACAATGTTTACTAATGTACTGTTTTATCTTTAAATTACACTGGTTCCACTCGTAACAAATAGACGTTGCGTGTGATCTGATTAGTCTTTGAGCCAACATATATTAGATTTAAGCAACTATTGTTGTCATCAGCAGAACACTTTGAAGATGGTGATCGGACTACCCTATAGTTTTTTCTCTTGAACCCAGACAATGCCAATTTTCTGTTTTGTAATACATATCGATAAACCAGGAATAGGGATTCTTTGACTATAGATAATAGTACCCATTATGCATATTGGTTACAAATATACATATATATATTTCATTAATCTATAGTAATTTTCGCGCAAGAATCCGTCGCGACCGAGTTAGTAGCACTCGGGTTATATTCAATGGAAGTGTTAATAACCTTTAGGTTGCTGTAGTAAGAATTCCAGTTTTAGAATGTCAGTGGGACATGTCAGATTGGTGACAACTACAGTAACACTTACCAGTTACCAGAGATGTGCACCAAAAGGAAAAGAGAGCCAAATTTATGACTGAAATTCACCGAATCGTAATGGAGTTTGAAAGGGTTAACGTAAGTAGACTCGTCGTCAAGGTCTCTTGAGTTATCCACATGACTAAGTGGACAGTTCTCAGCTATCACAAATACATTATCGCCCATTAAGAGTGGCGGGTGGGTGCTCCCTGATCTTTATTTTGCCTTCTAGTCCCTCGCTCTTCTTCATGCATCTCCGTCAATCGCACGGATGCACAAATTGTCGAAAACCAATACGGGGACGTCGTAATGGCCGATCGCGACGTTTGCGATTTAGCGTTAGTGAGTCGATATAGGCGAGCCAGTCTCGCGCGAGCGGCATGGTTTCGGTGATAATACTGTGAAGTTGAGCGTAACGCTGCAAACTTCTTGGCATGATGGCATGGTGAAACTACAAGGCATTATTTCACGTGATGCAACTTGTCAATAATTCCCTGGCGCAATGGAGAAACACTGGAAATGAAATCAGTGATGTAACTATTTTGACCAGTTGCCATCGCTGCAAATTGAACGTAGAATTTCGTTTCTCTCAATTACGACCAAACTTTCAGTGTAGTTAAGATATCATTTCGTTTGGTTTTGAAAGAACTCTGTACTTGCACCCATGCCCACTAACCCCAGTATATCTACCCCTCTTTCACATGTTCTTGCACTAATGTACAACTTGCAAGTACCATTGCTTATAAGTAAGAAAGACCTCACTGGAGAGCCAAGCAGAAATTTCATCTTGCCTATAATGCCTTTTACTTGACAGGGACAAACTCGTATGCTGTTGAGAAAATTATTCCTTACCCACACTAACATACTGCCATGATATAATTTCTTAAAGTTTTCATTTAACATACTGTATATGATACATAGATAAATAACAGTTGGTGCATTATTTTGTATACGTTGATTTACTATTTTTTTATGAACTGTAGTTATCTATTTTACCATAATACCGAATGAGTTAAGATTTATTTGCCTTTGCGCCGTATGTTTAATTCCCTTAATATTTTTCAAAATATCGCATGTAACAAAATCGCATCTAATGTAATTTGTGGATTAATGACGATAGAAAGATATAAATGTCATCGCTATGGTAAACTGCCGCATGTATGCGTTGCTCATCATAAGCTAATGGTTTAATTTATATGTAAATGCAGTAATGCCTAAACGCGACTAGAAACGTTTATGGTAATTTCTTCAACCTCCAGCCAGGCTGGATGCTGAGTGGTAACTGAATTTCTACGGAAGATTGTGGGTACGGACGATGAAGATCCATGGTGGAGTAATTTATTCGGTAGCAAATGTAAATATGCTATATTAATGTTGCTACTTCATAGTCGATGAATTTATACTGACGGTCGGAGCTTTGAATGTAGGTTTTACCAAGATATTGTATCTTGACTTAAAGATGAGTTCGTTTTTCACCGCAGCCGGTGTAAAGGCCACGTTTAATCTGGATATGGAGGCGATGTGGATCAAAACAAGCACCTACATTGGGACATATGAGACCCACCATGTCAAAATCAGTCTAAAGTCGCAATTTGTCAATTTAGAGATTTATACATGTCTGGAGAGAG
>WURV02145804.1:0-38687 GCA_011762755.2 Epimenia babai
GGGACTCACCGGTTTTATTGGGGGGACTCACCGGTTTTATTGGGGGGGGGGGGAACTCACCGGTTTTATTGGCGAGGACTCGCCGGTTTTATCGGGGGGGCCTCACCGGTTTTATTAGGGGGGGACTCACCGGTTTTATTGGGGGGACTCACCGGTTTTATTGAGGGGGGAACTCACTGGTTTTATTGGGGGGGACTAACCGGTTTTATTGGGGGGACACTCGCAGTAGTAGTAGCCGACGCGGTCGTAGCACGTGCCCCCGTTGTAACACGGGTCATTGGCGCAGTCGTTGATATTGATCTCGCAGTTCTTGCCCTTCCAGCCGTTCACGCAGATGCAGAGGTACCCGCCGCGCGAGTTCGTGCAGGTCGCCCCGTTCTGGCAGATGTTCGGCGACACGATGCATTCGTCGACGTCCTGCTCGCAGTACTGACCTGCGGGAGCAGATCACGCGACACGTCATTCTCGTTTATAACGATATTTGTGATTATTTTATCTAGACGACATCGACCCACGGTCGAGTGGTCGTTACAGGTTCACCCGAATAGGTCTAGAACAAAATGTAGGATGAAGGGACAGAAAAATGTTATATGGTAGAATAAAAAAATGAAAGACAAAGAGAGGTAACTCCAATGAATCCGACGAAGTATAAAGTCATATGGTAAAATACGAATACGAAAGACAAAGAGGTAACTCCAATGCATCCGATAAAATGATTAAGTCATATGGAAAAAAAAAATACGAAAAACAAAGAGGTAACTCCAATGCATCCGATGAAATATGTCATATGGTAGAATACAAATACAAAGGACAAAGAGGTAACTCCATTGCATGCGATGAAATATCATGTTATATGGTAGAATACGAATATGAAAGACAGATTTCCAATACGGCATCGTTGTTTATAATTCCAGTCACATGGATCGATGTAGAGTGATCGCGTTATATAATACCGGTGAGGGTGGGGGGACAGCTACAGGTGGAGTAGCCGATGCCGTCGAGACATGTCGAACCGTTCGCGCAGCGGTTGTTCACGCAGTCGTCGATGTTCTGCTCGCAGTTAACTCCCTGGAAACCTGTAACAAGGCGAGGTTTTTGTTCAAGTAGAACGCCACGAAGCACGGTGTTTCATTTTTGCGCAGAAATCTTTGATTCCATATTTCTTGGTGGTACACTCGCCGTTCTAACCTGTATGCGTCGTACGTGATTTTTTTTATAGCTAAAATCAAAGGTCCCTCCATAGGCTATGGGTATCTGTGTAGTAACAGGCTGGCTTGGTCATGGACAACATCGTATTAAGGGCAGTCCAGGCTTGCTTGGTAATGGACAACATTGTATTAAGGGCAGTCCAGGCTTGCTTGGTAATAGACAACATTGTATTAAGGGCAGTCCAGGCTTGCTTGGTAATAGACAACATTGTATTAAGGGCAGTCCAGGCTAGCTTGGTAATAGACAACATTGTATTAAGGGCAGTCCAAGCTAGCTTGGTAATGGACAACATTGTATTAAGGGCAGTCCAGGCTAGCTTGGTAATGGGCAACATCGTATTAAGGGCAGTCCTGGCTAGATTGGTAATGGGCAACATCGTATCAAGGGCAGTCCAGGCTAGCTTGGTAATGGACAACATCGTATTAAGGGCAGTCCAGGCTGGCTTGGTAATGGACAACATCGTATTAAGGGCAGTCCAGGCTGGCTTGGTAATGGACAACATTGTATTAAGGGCAGTCCTGGCTAGCTTGGTAATTCACAACATCGTATTAAGGGCAGTCCTGGCTAGCTTGGTAATCGGCAACATTGCATTAACCACAGTCCAGGCTAGCTCAGTAACGGACAACATCGTGTTAAGGGCAGTCCAGGCTGGCTTAGTAATGGACAATATTTTATTAACCGCAGTCTAAGCTAGCATGGTAATGGACAATATTGTATTAACCAGTCCAGGCTAGCTCAATAACGGACAACATCGTGTTAAACACGGACGACATCAGAGGTTGGAAATTATTATTATGTATTATGACAGTATTATGACGCATGTACCATTACATATCATTTGTATTCATAGGAATTGATGAATAAAGAAATAAACAACTAAATACAATCAAACACGTGCACAAAAGCTATACGGTTCACTACCCAGAGACCCGATGAATATAAAACCTGGAACGCTGCGTTTCTCATATTTCTGGATACACAAAACAGAGAGGTAACACCATTATGACACGCTTGGTTCAGGATTAATACAAGCGCCCGGATATCAAGTGAACCTCGCCGTCAAGTGCATGATTTCTATCCGAAGGGGTATAATACAAAAAAAAACGAATTCCACCTTAAACCAATCCTCAGCCAGTTGCGATGTGTCTTTTATTGTTTGCTATATAGCTTATTTTTGTTATTTTGCTATATTTAGTACCTTACACATAATAAATAAATATCTATAATCATATTTGCACATGTTGTTTGTTATTTGTAACATTGAAACTCACTTTAGTAAATACTGGTATTAACTAGACACAATTTTTAGTAAATACTAGTATTTACTGAAATATTTTAGTAAATACTTGTATTTGCTGAGCCATTCAGTAAATACCAGTATTTCCTAAAATGGTTTAGGGAATACCGGTATTTACTGATTAACAGTATTTACTGTAACATATACATAGGTTATCATGTACCATCATATATATCATCACATATTAACATATGCAATCATATACCATCATATGTCATCATATACTATACAGTCATATATCATAATGTACGAGGCGGATTATACCCCTGTTTAGGCAATACACTGATCCAGTCCAGTGAACAAAAGACCTGGAAAAATGGGGGTCTTGTGGGTAGCCAACCCCCTAAAAACTAACGCCTTCGCTGGTCGAGCAGATTTCTGTCTTATCTTTCCTGATTCTACGACGGGAAAGCCATACACACCTCCACACCACGTCTCTGGGTGTTCACCTATTAGAAGAGTATAGACTTTCACCAACAACAATGAGAAAAATACCTGACTATCAAGCATTCTTTGAGGATAGCAGGGTTGTAGGAGGAGTGCTTCAATAATTGCTTTCAGCCATTCAGGTCATATTGGATGTTCTTAAGAAATGTTATAGAACGTGAAAAGATATAACTTATGCATTTTCACCTTTAGTTAATTGGTGGATAAGCGCGGAAATATTACAGACACCCTATTCTTATCAATATCTCAGGCACGTGCTGCTGATTTTCCGTGGTAAATCACGAGTTGTATAAAGTACCCTCAGTATACCATTTGACAATATGCACATGTTATGCACAATACTCAACAGCCGCGTAGCTTTATCGACACCCGGGATCGTTGGAGGCAGATTTCGGCAAGCTGTTAAGGTGAGAATCACGCAAGAATTATGGCTTTTCCACCGTCCAGCGATGGCCCGCATTATATTTGACCAATCCAGATTACTTACACCCGTAGCGCTGATATCCCCCAGCGGGGTTAGCTCTCTTTCTCTCTGGATTTATCGAACTAACATCCTGGTATTTACCTGAAAATAGCTTCATATCGTCTTATACGCGATTTATGGCCAACATCAAAGGCGCTTATGGATTTCCGCAGAATGATTTTTTCTTCTGCCACTTGTACAAATCAGAAAATCGGCATTCCAAGATAGTAATAGTCTAATAGATAGATATGAATTGACTTTATTTCATGGTTACGAATTCTTGCCGCGTTGAATGAAGTAACAGGCATTTTTGGGATGTTACGAGTAATTTATTGCTTTATGGAGATAATTAGATTCGTCGTGATAATCAATTTTCACTGTAACTAACGTCGACGAAATAATTAATGTATTATACGTATATAGGCTTCAGCGGGCGAGAATCCTAAGGCCAAGTTCATGAAGTTCTCTGGAACCCTAACACCGATTTACTTTTTGATTAGGAATGATTCTAGTTGGGCGGCATATAGGCCCACATGGATTCATGATTTCGATTAAATTTTGTCAAGTTTTGCACATTGACACACTGGACCGAAGGCAATGATAACTGTATCTTGTAATTAATCGGGCTTCGAGCTACAAGAAACGGATCGCGCTTGGTTCGTGATCCGCAGCCTTCTCATGTCTTTATCCGAATGTCGTCCCCTGTATAGTGAGGCTGATAGTAATAATTAGCGATTTAATACTATTTCTATGTTTTTATTAACGTGTATACTGCAAGGAATTCCTAATCTTAACTAGGCTTACCCGTAATCAAGTCGGAGTTATTGCTGTTTATGTTTCATATACTCGGTCCGAGTCATGGTCTTGTCACCCTCGTGTGTTAGGGATTCGTGTGACAGACAGACATCCATAAACCTCTATGTCAACGTAATCATACGCATCGTCTTGTCACAGCGGTAAGATTTACAGTCCTCGAATAGCGTCTTCAGGCATGCGTACGCTTGGCCGGTAGTGTGGTGACGAACGGCAAATTGCACTAGGAGAGCGTCTATTGGTTCCATCTACATTTTTCCGGAGAAACATCCGAAATAAATAATCTAAAGATATCAATAATTGCTGTAATTTATCGCCGATGCATGACTCCACAAGAGATTGCATCACTATTTGTTAGTTTGGGTGGTAATTGCACAGGAACGACTAGTCAGCGTATCAAAAATAATTATTCAAGATTGTTAAATGGTAATTATGAAGGCTATTATTCCGTACATCACCTTATTCATCCAATGGACCTTCACATAAAGTGATGGTCGGGGTCCGTCTCAACGACCGACAGATGGTCACCCGCCTTCCCAGCGGCGGTTGTACGACCACATGTACAGAACGACATCTTGAATCGCTGTAGTAATAATAAGGGGGTGGGAATAACACCCTGCAATCGTGATTAGGAATGTTATTGCATGCCATGGGCTCTAGTGGTCTTGTCACGTTCATCGCGGAAACACTATAAGTCAATCAGCAATCATTGCACAATGGGCATTTCGCTTCAAATGGTCAGAGCACGTACATGCTACCAATAGTGTACACAAAACAAGCATTCGACAGGAGTAATTCAGTTCCGCAAGATTTGTTTCACTAATTGAATGAATGCCCCGTGTTTACACCGCTACACAATAACGCATTTCATCACCTCTGAGTGCGTCTGCTTCCAATACACGCGTGTAGTTGCGCTCACTTCCTCGTCGCGTGGTATGGAGAACGCGCAATTATCTATCACCGCACCTCGCCCCAAAGGATTAGGAGCTACTCTATATTGTCGGCTCGGGATGTTATTTTGGGGGGCTCACCTGGATTTGAGTCGCGATTGGGTTCTATCTCACTAATTAATTCTCGGTACACGGTATCTGTAGTGCTGTATGATAAACAAGGGCGAAAATAGAAATTGTCCATGCAGGTGCGTTGTGAGCATGCTTATTAGAACGGGGTAGCTCAGTGGTAAAGCGCCGGCCCCCGAATCAGAAGATGAACGGTTCCAATCCGGGCAATGCCATTGTGTTTTTCGGTGGTATCCTTGGGCAAGGTACTTTATCCTGATTGGTCTGGTTGACTTAACCATAAATAAGTACCGGTGAAATTTCTTTGTGGCAAGGCAAAATGATATGCACTGGGAAAGGAAATTTGCGAGTGGCCTACTGGCGTCCTGTAAGTCTTCGCAAACGGTCATTTGCCAAGTTACGTAAGCGGCTTAAAAGTGCGGGATATAAATGCCTAATTTCCTTTAATTTGCTTACTTAATAAAGGTGTTGCCTTCTTATAAGATGTTAGCGTCGATGTTGTTATGAATAAAATTGATGTCAAAAAGGTAAATTTGTCACATCTTCTAGAGTGATTTTACAATTCTTCTACACTTTGGAAAAAAAATGTTTTATCCATGGAATTATGTTATTTATTCGGTAGTCTGAACTACTCGGTATTCCAAAATATCAATAAAAGACGGTGCTTTTGAAAGAAACTAAAGATTTTCAAACCAATGTGAATGTCGTGGATTGAGAAATACTGTGTCGTAATTATAAATAAACTCAATTATCAGTAGTCAACTGAAGTCTTGATCCCAGAAAGGTGGACGAAATGTATGAAGAAGGTCATCATGACCCCGCTCTAATCCACGTGTTTGTATTCGAGTAATATGAACCATCTGTTAGTCTTTGAAGTCACCGTCTAGATATGACTTTGTAAATATCGGGAACGACATTTGACACCTCACATGTTCTGAACATCTAATGTAATGACCGACAACTGGATAACGTCAATATTGAAGTTTGTGCATGTGAACCTGCATTGGTGCGCATGTTTGAAGCTGTCATAATAATACCCGGTATAACTCGACCAGTGATCGACAATTTTCACATACATCGCTGGGTGTCCTTAATCGTGGCTTAAAAGCTTCCATTTTGATATCGAAAAGAGATGCTTTTGTCGCGCGATATTTGATATATCATACTTTTTTATGGTATACATCCATCGATATGCTGGATTATTGTATATTTTGGATGGATTTTGTTTTGCATAATATACAGGACGCGTTCAACTGACGTTGCCTAAACGTGATGCGTTTTTGAAATAGCAAACAGAATATTTCTTCTCAGAAATCTCTTGAAAACCATGTTAATGATGTGGTAGCAGTCAACTGTATCGCGTTCAGCTAACGATGACGGCCTTCGACTTATTTGTCTGGAAGATACGCGCGTGCTAATTAAGAATGGCGACTGCGAGGCATGTGGCAGAGATTAATGGTTTATTAACTCCCCTGACAAAGACTTCGCCTTAATGACCACTACCAGGCCCCCATAAAAGCCTTGTCGCTAACGACTTAATACACTGGGAGATGGTGGGAACCACCAAACAAATCTCTCCTCGTTTCTTATCTCGGCGTCACACCTTTCCCTTGGCTTCGCGAACGTGGAACAATGAGTGCTCTTCCATAGGATCCTTTTGTTAATGGCAACGCGCGCTTCTCTGCCTTAATGGCGACTGCTAGGAACGATATTTTTTGGAGGGAATCTCCAGTATCCGGGAATATACGAAACTAACCTTGTTCGTTTTCACCCAAAGCCTCATAGTCGTGATAATGTAGTATACCACTATCATTTTTAATAACTTATTACAATGAGCAAAATAGATTTTAGATCGAAACAATCGGTATTCCTTTCAGATTACTTTCAGTACCCAATACCCACCTTCGCAGCATATGAAGTTCGTTAGTTTGTTGGATCTAGCGGGAGGCGACGAGAGTTTTATCACCTATACATGAGTACATACGATATTACTAGCACTGCATCTTTTATTGTCCATAATGATTTTATCGTTATTACCTTATTATTTCTATTGGCTATTACCTTATTACATTGTTGATAGAGGTGTCTTTGTTGCTGGTACCGAAGGAAATAGCGTAAGATAACATCAGTCATGTAGGGTTAAATAGTGACGTCAAATGCGACTACATATATTATTTGTTATTGGTCAACAGGGGGTAAAAACAATCTCGGTGATCTATCAATAAACAGGTGGATACTGGATTATGGGAGGGATGGTAGCACTAGCACGTCTATCACAACACAAAAGTTTTGACGTACCGCAGGTCCAAGATTAAACTTAAAGGGGGTTGCAGCCCAAAAATGCAACAATCTTCTTGAAGGTGTTAGTGACGGTGGACCTAAGAGGATTGGACCTAAGAGAGGGATCTTGATAAGATCAGGGTCTTCATGTCAGTTAGCGATGGAGGGTAGGCCTACACTAAGTTTGAATCTTTAAAATGAAGATTTTATTTTTTTTGCTGTCCGTTATTAATTATCCTACGTGATCTATTTTGTAAGGTTGCAGGTGCCCTTTATTTAGCAGTAGCCATGTTATAAGGCATATTCGATTTTAAATCGATTACGTTATGTATTGGATAGTTAAGCCAGGCGGTCAGTTAGGTATTGTCGAATTCGTTGGGAGATATTAGATTTTAGTTTGTGTATGTGATCGTTTCAAAAAATAGATGTGTCTATGTGGGATACTAGGTATCTTGTATTCTGGCAATATTAGCGTGCACGCTGTAAGGATCTTTGTAAGAGAGAATTAAGGTGTTGGTTTTTGTGGTGTTGGGCTTTGGTAGGTTATTCTTATACAAGGAGCAGATTGCGATATAGTTTGACTAGTTGAATCAATTACCTCATCATTCGTTGAGCCACATAACCTGGCGATCGTACGCGTAATAATCTGGAATAGAGTTTTATAGAGTGAAGATTGCATGTTTTCGCGAGACCTAATACACCCCATAACATCGTTCCCTCCATGCATGAAACCGGCTTCTTTAGAAGTTTGGAAAGGCGGCCATAACAGATGTCAACACCCCGCGGGCTCATGGGCACTAAAGGCGAACAATCGACTTTCGCAGGTGGACGAGAAACTCGCACCCACGAACGCCGCTATAATGTATTCCACAGTCAATAACTGGTCATTGAGCCGACCCGCTCGAGTTATAACTTACGCGTTCACCGTTCGCCTCGCCCTAACGAGTTATCGATACGCGCGGTGCGTGGAGAGAGTCGCTGTTGGGAGTTGCTTCACGTCTGGTGTGCCGTGCGGCAGAGTATCTATAGAACCTAGTGCGTGCGTCTAGTTAGCAAAACGTCGTTGGACTTTAGTAAACGTTATGGTAGCATTTTAAGTTTGTTTTATTGGTCCGTCCTTTTCAGAATGCAATAATCATTCGCGATAGATATTCGCCCGCAATATTAAACGGTTTTACACGATCTGTAAAGTTTTCCTTTTTCGCTACTTTTGATGACGCAAAGCTAATTATCTAGGATTGTGTCGGCTAATCGGCCCATTTTGTTTCTCGTATATATTTTTAGAATCCTAGTTCCATGTGGTAGTATGACGTCGAGGTCGAACTATTAGCGTGGAATTTCACTTTTAGATATAGAATGCTAAGACGATCGACAAATTATTATTTGCAGCCTAGAAAAGCATTTTCGTTTTGTTGTGATTAGTTACTTTTAAACTAGTTACTTTATTGTTACGACCGAATAACGGAATATTTCGCGTCCGGCGTTGTGTTGGATTTACCGTGCTGTTTTTGCCGTTTGGACGTACCGAACGCACACTGCGTGTTCATCCACCTTCCTCTGCCGATGATTACGTGAGTGCCACAACGAGTTATTCCCCGTTATATTTAGTTCGATTAAAATGAGAGTTATTACATAAAATCGGGAATGAGATAGTTTAGTCAGTAGAGCGCCGGCCTACTATTCAGAGGGTGTGTTCGAATCCAAGGCAATACCAGACGTATATTCCGGTTATACCCACGGCTATAGTACTTTATCCCAGTTCTTTTGGTCGACTTAGCCATTCATTAGTGTCAGTGAAATTTTAGCCATTCATTAGTATCAGTGAAATTTATTTGTGGTGAATTAATATGTACCAGCAAAGTGAATTGTGAGGCCTTATGGAGCCTGCTATAGCTGCCTCCCCTAATGACTTGTTGCAAACCGTCATTTGGCAAGCTGCTCAAGTGGTGTATATAAAGGTTATGTTGAATACAAATGTCAAACTTTACATTTGAATTTTTGATCAGTAGGTTTGACCATGCTTGGTGACCTATTAGATGTCCGGTACCCGAAGGTGTCATCACATCCAGTGAATATATATCATGTCAAGGTGTCACGTATGACTGGTCCAAGTCCAGCTCCTTTCATTGATAAACCTCAGTAAAGGGCCAAATGGTGAATAGCCAATTGCTGGGTAATCGAATACGTAATGCATTCACGAAGCAGAACTAACTTATATGTCTATTGCTGGGTAATCGAATACGTAACACATTTCCGCAACAGAACTAAATTATATGTTAATGACAACAAGGTATACGTACTTAAAGCCGAACGGACTATTGTTTGGACAAAAAGGTCACTCGTAGGTTTGCTTTTATCGGATTGCTGCTGCCTTCGGGTTACTTTGGTGATGCAGTTCAGTTATTACGTCATACGGATACTCTCATCTTTTCATAAAACAAAAGAGTCACCGTGTTCTGTCTTATCCAACAATATTTGTTCCATTCGAGTACCTCAGACATGATGCTATAACGCGCGTAGTTATAATATATTAGGTGTATATATACGGAATAAAGGGCAGTAATATAATGTTTAATCTTATGTCATTCAAAGATTGCAACATTATGCTGCTGCATATTTGTCTATCTTTCATGTTGGTCAATAATATTTCATACAGAACTACGATTACAATAAGGCTCATTTTGTTCATTCGACAGATGCAAATAAACAAGTACCGCCCAATTACGCGCGCGTGATGTGAAGCTGTCAGAATATAAACGTTTGTGTCAATCACGTAAGCTGATAACGCCAGTCATGATCCCTTTGATGTTCGATAAGCTCTAGATAGAACGGCATTGCTGATGACTACCGGGTCATATTCCGTTTTGTACGGATGTAATATTCATAGAAACATCGTGCGGAGCGATGTTACCATACATCTCAATTATACGATGAATCTATATCCGTATTAATATACATAATGTGATTGATGTCGTCAGCATTAAATTCCGTGTCAGTGATTCTGCAGTTTGCTGCTGGCGGGCAGGGGTACGTCTGTGCATGCAGTAAGACGCCTGCTCAGCTAGGGGAGTTTTCTTGTTCGAGAAACGTCCCGTCGTGCGATTTGTCAAGAGTTTTACTTAAATATCTCTTCGCGTATCTTTCTCACACCTCGATGAAATATATCACATTTGCGCACTACATACGCATTCTTTTATCAACAATTGACGTATGTTTGTGCGTTGCTTAAAAAATCAAATCTCTGTTAATATTTGGGTCCCACTGACCTACACAACATAGATTTATTATAAAATTGTACAGTGAATTTTTAAAGCAATTAGGTATGCATAGATAGGCCTATAAAATAGATTAACAAATGCGTTACACGGTTACAAGCGTTGACTCCTTTATTCGCACCGTTATTAATGTGTATTCCTTAGTGGGTTCCATAGATGTACGTAAACTATTTATTAGAGTAAAATCCATAAAACGCTCAGAAAGCACCGGGTCCCGATGGACGCGATCCTCTGATAATATCCATGGCTCCGAGCGTAACTCTGCTATTAACACATTTATATAGTTCGCATATCGGGCTGGGTAAAGGGTTTTCACTTTACAGTAACGGGCTTATTCTTGCCAGGAATCCAGAATTTTGAAGTCGAAAAAATTGTCGCTCTACTTCAAGCACAATAACCGGTTTTGTTGAATAGCAATGTCTCGTGGATGATCGTGTCATCTGAAACATTAGACAATGTTCCAATGCTTTGCCATATAAATTTGAGAAGCCAAAATATTATTAATGTTCTGATATCACCGTTAGTCCGTTACCAAGTTCTGTCTTTAATAACAAACGTGTTGTATCCATATGTATCATAATACCATGTTATGTTATTTAGTAAACCAAAATGAAAAGTAGGCAATATTAAATATCCTTTAACTTCGTACAGCATTTAAGCTGCAATATAAAACTCATGGTGGTGTACTGTTTATAAAGCGTGGTACAAAGATGAAGAAAGTCCATTCACAACAGTTACTATTTATTGGCGATTTTTTTCGGTGCTTCCCTGCTAACCTCTTGTTTACCATATACTACCCGGCAATACTACGGATAGTAAGCTTAAGTAGCTACTAGGATGTCACGGGAGGTGCAATAATAACGCGTTAAGTGGCTAATAAAACCCAGTTATGAGTTCTATGTTGATAGACGATGCTCGCACCTATAGCATCCGCCTCGGAAATCATCAGCCGTACAATTTGTGTTGATGAAAATGCTTTCGTTAATTAGCATCACTTATAAATATCACGCTAACCGGGCTAGCAGTGTGCCGTATTAGCGTACACAGTATTGCACTCATATAACCCATATATCAAGTGGGGGTGATCCCGCTGCGCTCCAACTAATCGGCTTCGATTTTTGGCGAAAAAATTGCGCAATAATGATTATATGAATTCTAATTTAGAAATCACTATTCCTGTAGTCATATGAATGGATAGACGGACTATTTGCATTAACATCAAAGACTCGTTGTTTCTTTGTTTAACACCAATAATGCTTCACTATGATTAATAAGTTTATTGATTGAGATTCCGCTGTGGCATTGTTCCTGTCGCTGGATTCAAATGGGACGTCCGCGGGAAAACCGCTAGCGTGTATGTATGTACACATGTGCATTGATCATAGGTATGGATTAGAATATTGTTGGGCTATGGAGTCTTCTCTCATTTATACCGTTTATTAACATAACCACACGAAATGGGACGCGATTATTTGATGAAACTCTTTGATGCATTGTCAGTAGCGGTGAATGGGGCACTTGTTCATTGTCACAATCGTGAAGGCTTCGACGCGTTTATTACTGGCATTGATTCTACTAGATTATCGCTTCGGTTCTACCCTCCAGCGATGCGGCACCCGTTCTGTAGCAGCCCGCTCTCTTATTACGCTAATTGTAATTTTAATTTCGACCAAGTTCTGCACAGATTGTGCAACGCCACTCTCTCATCTTCGCCCAATTACGGATCTCCTTGCACCCGAATTTCGAGTCGTTCCGCCAGCCACGCCTCGCATGAACTTCGATTTCAGACTATAGGGCTCCGAAGGGCCTCGGGCGAGTGCCTTTGTGTTCTACATCTTAAACGATCAATGTCGCTCCACAAAGACTTGTGAGCTGATAATAAATCCATAAATCTTGGTTTCGCTAAAGAGTACAGACATAACTTTGATGGTTTTATATGGAACAAATTGAAATCCGACTATTTTTAAGCACTAATCTGATATTAAACGTGACTGAAATGGCTTTGTAAGAATGTATCAATTCTATCTTAACTTTGGCCACAGATCTGTAACATGACTATATTATTAACTCTATTTTGGTCATTAACATTATGACGTGAACATATTATTCAGTAATTGCATTGACCACTATTTTTATATTCACAATACGCACCACACAGTATCCGAGTTAAACATACACGCGATGTACGGTTGTCGGCGAATACCGGATATGTTCACGTCGGATAATCGAGAGCAGATCATACATAGTTTATGAAGTCGGTCGCTTAGTTAAGTAAGTAGAGCGCTCGACCGGAAATCTGGGGCGATTTGGATCGCATCACCCAACCGATGTTGTTGTTTAGTTTTATCATCAAGCTCGACTAGTCGTCTTGCTGTTCTACTCTACTTTAGGAATTACCGAGTAAAACCCAACAGTCACGCTTATTAACACTCTTGCGTTGCATAAACAAAAATATGTGGCTACACCCGCAAGAATACGAAGTGGAGGGGATTTTATTTAGATACGAGTCATGAAGGTAATCGATCTGCGGTAGGGCACTCGTAGATCTGCTCTCTATGTATTCATTCATACCCAATATACAGTGTAAACGTAGTCGGGTCTTCGGCTGGTGATTCCGGCTCCGCTGTTTGGAGTCACTATCCCCGCCTACGTGTCGTGTAGGCCACTGTATTCTTGACTCTCGACTATATTCTTCTTACTGAATACGTTGGTAGCCACCATTGTTCGTATCTACGCAATACTTCCTACCAACTGTTGAGTTTATAGAGCGATGTTTTATAGTAAAAGCGGGTGACCGGACATGATTAGAGATTCCCGTGGGTGACCTTTCGTCTGCTGTGGGTCACGACTATTCAGATATACGGTTTACGGCCCCCTATTCCCTCTTCATTGTTTACACAACGATTTATCACCGCTGGGGTCGTGGGATAATGTTTGTTTGGCGGTCGCCGGGTGTTGCAATGCCACGGGTGTTGTGGCTAGTTACGAACACACTGTATGTTAAACGGCGGCGTGAGTTTTTTGGGTTGGTGGGATTTTGAATTGCTTATTGAAGATAAAGACTCGGGCGATAGCCCACAAGTTCCAGCTCAATCATTTATATACATATACGGCAATATATACATATTGAAACACACACACAATGCACATAAAAAGGTTAAACACACACATAGCTATATACGAAGATACATGGGTGTGATATGTAAATTCCCTATTTTTCTGTTTTAAACGATTCGTTAAAAAATTACAATTAGGGCATGAATATAAGATTGCGTGGCTATTTTCCTGTTTTAAACGATTCGTTAAAAAATTACAATTAGGGCATGAATATAAGATTGCGTGGCTAAAAGTATAACCTCTAGCATAAAGTCCACATTATCAAGTACGCCAACTAATACAAGTACTGTGTATTTAGACCCACTGGAATATGTAAATTCTTTTATATCAGTAAAATATAGGTTAATCAGTATTGGTACAAGAACAGATGGAGTTGCATGCATTGATGGGAAGTTATTAGATATTGTGGAGTAGTTCGCGTTCTTTGTTGGATTCAGAGATATATTTGGATAATAAGTAGCAGTTCTCTTGATCAATCAATTCGTATAATTTATGGGAAGTTGGCTGATGGCAAAGAAAGATTTTTTACGGATGTCACTTCGTGCGGGTACACTAAAGTGAAGTAAAATTCGTCTTCCAATTGTGACAATTAACCGAGTTTACAGATTCTGAGGTGCGTATCAATAGCGGTTCTTTGACATAGTTCAACTTCATACTAAATGAGTCCCTCTTTCGAGAACAGGATTGTTTGAGAATTTGAGATGGCGAGACCTTCGAATCTTGATCGATTATGTATATATACTACTATTCATAAATGTACTTTCTGTTGTATATGGAAAAAATTACTTTCTAATTTGCTCTCGCTGACTTAGCCCGAAGTGTGTACCGCATAAATCTATTCCAGGTAAATATTGCGCTTGGAAATTTATAATACGAGCAGCGTGCTGGCATTTAGTAGCGTTTTCATATCGTCACACACAGACGGATATAGCAGGTACCATGTTTGTTGACAGCTGAAAATATAAATCATTTCTGCCCGGGTAAAGTCGACTACAAGTAAAATGCATTTACTGATTTACTGTCACTATCGGACATAAGTTGTAGCTTTGTCTCCGTGAAATATTGACGATATTAATGATCCGCTGGTAACGCGTATGCCCGCTCACATCTCTAATTAGTGTATGTATTTGTAGACTTCAAAGGGTTATCGACATTCCGCGGAAGTGGAGCAACTGTTTCGGATCGATAGAGGCGGAACAATACACCATCAGCCGGCGCAAAGATAAACAACCACGTCACTTCGCTCTTCAAAAACATATTTCTGACAACATGTCAATATGTCTGTAACTTTCCTGTCTATTTTTAGCCTGGTCAAAGCCGATATTTTTTTCCACATGTTCCCGTGGTATTTTATCGCAATGTTTTTTTAAGACTAGACGCCATAGGATACGCCCCCGTCATCTCAATGCCTTTTAATGATTAAAGAATAAAGGGGACCTAGGACGGTTTAACGCACAGTTACGCACTTAGTGTTCTCGTTATCAGGTCTTGTTGATTCCCAAAGCTTTTGTTTAAGCGAGTCGTCCGTAGCTAAGTACTGTATATTATTAGCTTACCTGAGTTTATCCTCGGTGAGCTTTTCTGATCGGAGTTTGTCCGTCGCCCGTCCATACATCTGATGTTAAGATTTTCTCAAAAAATCTTCTCAAGAGGTCTGCTATTGCGCAGATATTGTCCTATGGATTGTCTCTTCTATTTTTGTTCATGATATCGTCATCGCAGCTAGGGGAAGTAACTTCTGCCGATGTTCGTATTTTTTAATCTTCTTAAGAACCGCTTATCGTAGAGGTCTGCTATTTGGCAGATATTGTCCTTGGGTTAGTATCTTTCAGATTTCTTCAGCATCTCGTCATGGGAGCAAGGGGGGGGGGGGTAATTTCTATCGACTTTTTAATTTGAAAATCTTCATCTTCATGTCCGCTTAGTGCGAAGTTTGCTGCCACTTGACAGATATTGTCTGTGTAGGTCTCATTCAGATTTGTTTAGGACATCTCTATTTCGGCAATTAGATGTGATTTCAGCCTAGGTTTTTTCCACAAATCTGTATTTTCTCGTTTCAGTCTCGTAATGCGTATATTCGGGTTTCTTTGGCCTCTTGCCTTGTTTCAGTTTCGTAATGGATATTATCAGGTCAATTTGGCCTTTTGTTTTTGATGCCAAGCAGTCTCCTTGTTGTCTTCCCATTCTCATCTCAAGATGGCCTACTTGATCTCTTGTTCTGTCTTTTTCTCTTGTTTTTATCGTTTTCAGGTGAGCGTCATGAGGCATCTTGGGCCTCTTGTTATTATTGTCATTTTCTTAGATATAACACCTATAGATTTTTATACACATACAGGAGTCAGGAAACACACAGAATTAATTAATCCTAGTAACTCAGGAATTATTTCAGAAAATTATATGTAAATAAATAAACCATGAGTTATGATAGCAATATGACAAAAAACAGAGGGATATAAGACAATTCATGAATCGGCGGGGTATTGCAGAATAGCGCAAAGGTCATTCATTCACGGCCCGCGTTGACGCTACCGCATCTACCCTCTCTATTAATACCAGTACAAACGATATAAGATTGTTAATGTCATTTGAATAAATACTACAAATAAAGTATCACGGCAGCATAATAAATGCTTTACAAAAATTTTGTAGTCGCATTTCCTGATCAAATTGATAATTTTATCTCTATCTATCTCGTCCAAACTCCGTCGTATTCCTTCAGTGTGTACGCCATGCTTTGACTACATCTAACGAATACGGTTGGACGCGTGTGGCTGATCGGGTCGTTTACTAATAACTCTAGCCAAATCCTACGAAGCACCCCGGGGCATGCCTGTCTACTTTACTTCACGTATATTGCCACAAACACCAAACCGCGGCGTCCATGATATTTCATTACTGGCGAAACTGTCGAACATATTCCGTACACGTCTTCTCAATGTCAAATGTATATATAAACAAGAAAGCGCGCGCAATATGACATGGAGAATTTTAGCAGTGGATTCAGCATCGTTTGTCGACTATGCATTAATAATTATGAATACATTATTCATTGAATGTATACCCAGCAAACTCTATATCGTTCCGTATATTCATTACACATCGCAAGACCGATAGGCATGCATGATTCGCCCAGCTCTGCCATAGCGAAGGGTTTAGGGCTCATTTTTTACACACAGCTACATTTTTTCAATCATCCTCGCGGCCAAAGATGGGTACAACATCGAGTGGTCGTCTACACACATAAAGTCCTCGTTCGGCCGTAAGTGAATGTTGTCGCGATCCGTGCTCCGGGCCCTGGACATCGTATTAGCTATCGTTATAGTCACAACTTTTTAATAAGTGGAAAGAGTTCCTAGTCATGTAAACCACGTTGATAAAGACAGAATAAAAATATAATGTACCCGCCCTTCACCATTATTTAATTCTATACATTTGTGCAAAAACGAGTAAATTGCCGTTTTCTCCCTGTGGTGCAGGTGTGTATATGAGATTTACCTGCCCCTAGAATAATATTAGTACCAAGCCAACTTGCCTGCCTTTTGGTAGCTACAAATTGACCATATACGTGACTTCTCTTGGAACGTACAGATGAAAAGACGCAGGAGCTCATCGTTATAGGTGTGGAGAGTCATGGGCAAAAAACAGCACAATGGGGCTACTTTGTCTTTAATGGAGAGAAATGCACAGGAAAAAAACCTATACCCCTGATGGGACACGAACTTTGTCTTAAATATTTACGCAGTAGGTAGTGGGCGAAAAGCCGCATGATCCAAATTGACAGTCACCTTTGACAAGTAGTTCAGCCATCAACTATAGGTGACACAATAGGTTCCTTTGATTGTATGGTTTATAATTGATACTATAACGGTAATTACTATAATGGACGATTGGTTTCCCACGTGCTCCCTCGTATCAACACGATGAAATTGTCTGGTATTTTTGGACATTTTTCTTGTATCGCTGTTGGTGCACCGGAGCGTCCGAACACATTGCGATGCTTCTTTTGGTACCTTTTTACGAGAGTTCAATGGGCTACCGATCACGATTATCGTACCTGCTTTCGGATATTAATCCGCGGTTATAATATGTAATCCCCAATTGGATAGCAGGTATCGTAACTTCGTAACGTCTTCCTCATCGATTTAACATTGTATTCTGAGATCGATTCTCGAAGTAAAAAACCGCCGCCCTCGGTAGAGTCGCTTTGATATTAAAAGATGTTGAAGCGAGGCGATGATTCACTCAAGAGATAATCCGTCAATAGTAAACCGCCTTCTGTAATAACATAGACATCAATATGATTATTATTGCTAGCTCGCACGCTGCACGCGCATCATCCGATGGTTTTTATGTGAACGCGCGCGTGATGAGGACGGGTCGAGCCGAACTCCCCAGACAATTATAGGAGACAATCGATACAAAACACGGCGCCATATATGGCAACGGTGACAACTAATGGGTAGAGTGAGTCGAACGGATACGTTGGACAGACAGGTAACTATAACGTTGTTCTTGAGATATGCAGGAATGATGTTAGAGCCGTATAGAGCCGCTATTTACAACGGATTATCATCTACAGTTAACTTAAGCTGGTTAAAAGTTGGACACACCCGTCCCCCATTATTAGTACCAGTGGTACAGGTACTATTTCATTATAGTAGCCCGGTAACCGACTGTATTCGGACATTCACTACACTCGTTGACTGCCTCTTCTATTGCCATTTCAGTTGATTCGTGAGTCCTTTTTCGTGGTCTCTGTTAACTTAACGTGATTAGATACATTCGTTGATTACTATATGCCATTTGTATATTATCACATTTGTCTATATACTCTATAAACTGGATGGAAAGCAAATTAGGAGACCCACTTTGAGTACAAACTACAACTACAACAGTACAGCACGCTGCCGTCGTTCGTAATCGCCTATAAATCATTTGAAATCAAGACGATACCATATTCTATAGAATGCTATAGCTGTCTATATACTTAATAAACTAATGCACTATTTTCGTTTCCCCGAAAACACAATGCAACGCGAGAGTCGATATGCTTTGATCGTATAAAGTATTCTCAGAATGTAGTATGCTATCGCGTTTCTTGTCACAAACAATTATTCAAACGTCCGGAGTAAGACAGGTCATTCGTCTTGTCCAGTCTAATCTCCCGTCAATCGTATCGCTGACCTCGCCGCGAGAAGTCACGCGCATTGTCCGAACGGTCATTTACGTTTCTGTACGTGTGCGCGAGCGCATGAAGGGACTGCCTAGTGTATGTCTTATGTATACCAACTTGAATTCGAACAGATTCGAACTCAAGATGATTTCCGAGATAAAACTACGTATGTACGTCTACACTATATAGTATTTTACATATGTCTGTTTTAGTTTTAGACAAAGCGTTTATTATATGTTATATAATGTTAGCAGTTTGATAAATATGTACTAGTAACGTTTCCTAATCACTTGCTTGTAATACTGAGATAGTCAGTCCATGTAGATGACGTACCACTACCACTACAACTACCACTGTCTCTACCGCCACCGCTACCGCTACCACCGCTACTACGACCACTATTACTACGACTACCACTACCACTACTACTATATATCTGTTAGTATTGTGATTTACTTGAATCTTAACTGATGTCTCATATGTAAACCGTAATCGACGATCGAAAGTCGAAACTCAACACCCAGGTGAAACCAATTACTCGAATATTAGGGGAATGATGACGGATAATGACATCGAGTATACACCATATACGAAATGTAATAATTATCCCACCCCCTGAGGAGTACTCAAAACTAGATTTGATAGCATTGTAAGATTCGTCGTTCTAATATCAAGTAAACAAGTAATAGTATTTATGGCGTGAACCGATAACCATGCCTATCACCTGTGTGTAAAACCAATGACAATTACTGGATTGTAGTGTTATCTGGCATACCGTTACCGTATTTATTATGTATCACTGTGTATTGTTGTCTGTGAATATTCAGTATTTGCATAATAAAGTACAAAACAACTAACAGAGTTACGGATTCGTCTTTGCATGCCTGCATTGGTGTATTTGTTTTGTTTAAGCCCACAGACATTAAAAAAGATAAAGTAACTTCTTATTGACTAATTGATGTCAGGTAAATTCTTATTGACTACTCAAGATCAAGTAACTTCTTATTGATTAATTAACACCAATGATCTCCCCGTAATCAGCGAACTATTACTTTTCTCTCGTATTTTACAAGACAACTGACACAGCAAGACGCGTGTTTAGGGTAGAGGCGTGAGTTGTCGTGTTACTTACCACATGGCGTAAACGACAAGGAAGGCTGTCACCTCATTAGCTAAGTAAAGTAACACGAGCTTTCAAGTACGATGTGCCTGTGAATCACGTCTTAGCCAAGTCTGGGCCCTTTCAGGGCAAAACCTTGAAACTGCCGAGGAACGGCGCGGCATGCTTGGCATTACTGATAGCAAAGTTCTTGGTCCAGTAGGGCGAACCGCAGTCAGACAGCATGACACAGACATGCACAATGTCTCAGACACCTACACATACACACGTACATATACACAGACATCCCCAGACACAAAATGAATCAGCACCCATAACATCTCTCCACAATCATACAGTCAGGATATGCCGGTAGGACTACAGTATAGTATTTATATATAATGAACCCACTCTAACTTTGTTCGCCCCATATACTGAGACTTGCTGTACATGTCGTCATTGATCATGAATGTTTTTCTATATGGAAAGGAACGCCATCAAATATAATATAATGATTATTATTATTATGTACAAGTATAAGGGATCACACCTATGTTTTTTTTTGTATACCGTTACTGTTCGTAGTTAAGGTAGGTTATTTAGATTTACCCAACTAGAACTACATGACTTGTTAGCATTTATCGACTCATATCCCATATTATTGTCAAGGTTCGTGAACCGTACGCCATTTAAAAAAATACGGCGGGTTTTTACCGTTATTTTCTCGTTAATATACAGATGAACACTTCTAAAGGTTTCTCCGATCTATACAGAGGGACACATCATACAGGAAGATTATAACTCGCTTATACACCCATGGAAATGTAGGTTCTGTTATCCAGATGGCAAATTCCCAAAATAGATAGGCGCTCTCCTACTGTATTCCAAATACACTTCACACGTGCGATGCTTCATTTTATACCCGACGAAGCATAACGGAGGCTGGGGTTTATTTTAATTTCACTATAAAATGTGCTACCTCTGTAATTTCGTGGCATTTCCTCTTTTGTTTTTTTCTCTCCCACTGACTCACCGTGGGAACGCGTCGACGCGTTGCTCCATTTTTCTTTTTCAACGTAGCCCTCTCACATCATATATACGTTTAGTGTCTCTTCATGTCTGGACTAACTACAGGTCAACCGCCACGGCGCGCGCTCTGATTGTCTCTATAACAATCCATTAAACGTAATTAAGAACGGGGTCACTCGATGGTCGGTCACGCAGCGACGTGTCTAGAATGTGTAACGAATTACTCGCCTTTGTGATATATTACCCATCATGTATTAACCAGGGACACCCGTACATTGTCCCGTCTCGCATTGCCACTCACATACCGTGGTATCGTGTTAACCCGTAGGCTAACAATAATAACAAAAATGTCCACGTTGAAACGGGTCGAGGTAACTCATTAAATTAATCTATAAATCAACGACACTAACTTTTTACGTGCTGTATATTTGTTAGGGTGATTTACTCAAGACACGCGCAAACTGTTCTATCCAAGGGGAAAAGAACCCTAAATTGTGGGTCATAAAAATTCCCGGGAATACGTGTCATATAAGAAATTGCACATGATTATAAGAGCGCTAGGTTTTTCATCATAAATATTCACTAAAGGGGATAAAATCGCCCCGATTAGAATTGTACATGATGGAGCAGCATGTTTAACAATGTATATCTGGTACATTTTCCAACCAATATATTTATAAATTCACAGACATATTTATCCATCATATCTTTTGTACGGTGTTAAACATCATCATAAAATACTAATAAATAATAGATTACTACTAATTTCCGAAGGATGTGATAAAACCGAGTGTTTTTCTGGCCTACCCTATGTATAATGGTAGGCGTATAAAATTAGTACAAATTATAAATGTTGTTTAATGACGACGGCTACCCCATTTGGCTATTGCGTGTTCACTTGTAACCGAAGTTTTTCTGCTCCTTGTAAGATTAACACAAATTTTATGGTAGTTCTCTCTGTGTATAAGTTACCTCCGTCATCGGGTCACGATTAAAACGAGGTGGCATTTATGTGTCACGCTCATTTGTTACCTCTCGACGTAGTCTGGTTGATTTGTGGCGTGACTAAATTTTATTAGGCGTTAAATTAAACGAGTCCAATCAACAACCAACACATGGGGTAATTCGTGGCCTCTTGGTAGATTGTGGTCGCCGAAGTTTGCGTTATCTCCAACTATTTACATAATACTTTGCCAGACTGTTGGAGTCTAGACCAGTAAATCTTCGACGTAAAACAGTCAAGTGCGCTTTTAATTAGAGACACGCGTATTACTTAGTTAATTACATGCTTTCATCGATAGCTATGGTAACATCTTTGTTACGCTGTACAGACCGTAACACCAATAGTGCGAGTCGATCGGTTAGCGTGATTAATGGGCACAGCTTTAAAAACGTTGCTTTGTATCACGCTTAAGATATTCTTACCTGCCAGAGATGGTTAGTTTAGTTGAGATGATTATCGAGCAATGCGAGGGAAACTAGCGTTCTGCGTGCGTGCGAGCAGGTGCTAAACTGTTCGATACAGTTCGTGAATGCGGTGATTACTTTCGACGGTTTTTGGCTTGGTGAAGACTGACAACGATTCCTCGCGCATTAATCGCATTGCTAAAACAGTAAGTGTCTGGCCCCATGCTATACACGTGTGTTTCATGTGAATGGGTATTACAGTATTACTTATTAAGGAGTCATCAGGTATCGATACGGTGCTGAACAGGTTTGGTTGGTTTGGTTTCCAAATGAATTCCATGCCCATTTGTGTGTAACGTGACACTACGGCAAAGTTCGATGGCTTCCAAACATTCACTGTTTTATTACATAGGTATTGGAGTTATCGTTGGTGCTGTATATTTGTTATACAACCTAATAAAGAATATTGTTATTATTATTTTGATCATTAAAATGTCAGCGTAAAACCGTAATGTCCTTTTTGTTGCTATTTTATGGAAATTTTATGGCTGGTACCGAAGGCGTTTTAAAATCGCCTTTTAACGTATCGCATTGCATATATATAGTGCGTAACTATGCATGCACACCCTTTAGGATAGTCACTTATTTAACAACTTATAACAATAACTATGAAAAATGTGAACAGGGAAGCGATATAAAGGCCCGCGGTACAGCTCAGAGAAGTGTTGCGTGAATAAACATGACAGTATAATGTTGCGAGATTTAATTCGACATAAAAAAATCCCATAAAATTTGTTATCGCCTTTTGCTAGTCTGGAATTCTGCCACATTTCGTGGAGGCATCCAACAGACTTATTATAATCATGTTAGAACAATTCTAATAGGTCGAATGGTTATTTTTATCGGGTAAACGGGAATAATTGTTGTCGTTGATACACTAATCATCACTAGTCATCGATTCACGGTAAATGTTAGACTTAAATATAACAAATTTAGTCTATATATAGCATTATGAATTTAATTTCATAAGCCTGACGAAACATATTACGTATCCACAAAAGCTAAAGCTTGTTTATGAATAAATTAATTTAGTCTCATAAGGTCAAAAGGCCTTTCATTTTTTTCGTATATAGTATTAACCCACAACTCGTGGGATTATCTGGAAACTGGTTACCCCTAGTAACCACACCATTCACCAGTATTAGCTGTCGGTCTGATATTTTAGTCTTTTCATTGGATTTTCTGGGCAGGCTGTAGTCGGCGCCAGTGATGCAGTCGCTGGCTAACAGCGCGGATGTTCACGGGAGAGGTAGTGAAACCATACAAATCACCCATCGACTAACTAATAGAGCACTTTTTTCGGCTTGAGTATTGAGGAATATAGACTTGTATTTAAATGGGTTATTTTGGCTTGATTTCCTAGACATATGATGACTCAACATTGTAAGGGGAGTTTAATTAATTAAGTAACGGCATTAATAAAGTAACGCTAAAACCTTTCCTCTAACCTTTAAATTTAGTATTGTTGTATTTATAAATATATTTGGCAAATTTCACTTGGTTCTTTTGGCCTCTGACGAGTGCATATAATCGAGTATGGTATATCGTTTGCATTGCCCGCGGCATTGAAGCAGCCTGTGAGATGAATAGCGCCGATAATATACACCTGCCTGTCCAAATCAACAAACGACGAACTGGTCAATATGTACCCCTTGGTCACTGAACCGTTAAAGTAGTGACCAATACTGTATACATTCATCCAGTTAGACGTAAAAATAATAATCTGACTGAATCAAACCAAACGCGAATCGTGGGGGGTGGGGTGGTGGTGGTTGGTTTACATATAAAGCTACAATAGGCTATAAACAGCGCTTTTTGAAAATTAATCATTGTACTTCCCAGGTATATTACTTTATTTATTTGAAATGAATTACTTATAATAGTTCGTAGTAAGGTTCCCTAATATTTACACGTCTGTAGATCACTTAATGTTCGCGGTGCATCGTAGCATTGTGCACAAGCGGCAAATTTCTTCAGTTGTTATTATTACAGTACCTTAATATTTTTATTATTATTGTTTAATGTCTCTCGCTACAAAGATATTCTAACATACTATTCACAATCTTGACGGCCACAATATAAACTTGTCCTCGTAGGAGTTTACCCACGATATAACAGATTCGAAAATGGTCTCTCTTCTCTACCCTGTGTGATCTTTGACATTAATAATTTATAAGGACATTACAATCCGAAGATGCCTAAAAGGCTTCTTCAGTGAATGGATTGGTTGAAAATTATGATTATGCAAATTAATCATATTGCCTTGACTGAATGTCTGCATGATGTATGTTGGTGTCTATCTGAATGTCTGCGTGATGTATGTTGGTGTCTATCTGAATGTCTGCGTGATGTATGTTGGTGTCTATCTGAATGTCTGCATGATGTATGTTGGTGTCTATCTCCTAATAATAATGTTACTATGTGCGTTGCCTGTACATGATTCATCGAACTATACTGTAAGAGTTGATGGGTCAGGGTTCAGAACCTCACTACCAAATTGAGGCTCTTGGCGGGAGTCTTCTACCAATGGCCTTGATTATAGGATTGGTATAAACTCGTTAATAGGGTACACCTTTGTCAATCCCTCTACAGTGTGCCTTACATGATTTATTCCTATACTATAAAATATGGGTTTGGGTATAAACTGCTTATACAATATCCACTGCTTGCACCCTCCTATTGTTCTCGGTCTAACCATTGCCCAAGTTGTCAAAACACTCCAATGAAAGGGCCACGATAAGTCTGTTGGTTAATTAGTTGAGTTCCCTTCCGTGAAGTGGCTGGTCGTGGCACCTCTATTGGGCAACCTGTTATGACGACTTCATTTTCTATTTGCATTCTATATCGCATGTAAACAATTTGAACACACTTTAAAATTGCATTATTATCCTCTAATTATGACAATCATAAAGTAGGTAGCGGATCTTGTTACAATATAATAGTTGATTTGAGTACATGTTGAAATAATATATTCTAATCACACTCGTAATACGGTGTTTAGAAATGAAAGATAGAACTCCGTTTGTTTCAGGAGTATGCACACGGCGTAACCAAAAAGGAAAGTGAAGATGTAATTATGGAAACAAAAGTGAGCGGATCAAAACCCCCAGCGAAGCAATCGCAAAACAAACTGTCTAAATTGCCAGTGAGTAAAATCTATCCATAAAATATGAACTTTAATATTGAATAATTTTTTGGTATCAATGACAAGTAGTGACGTTACTAGACATGTGGTTGTTACCTCCCTTGAGTTGCCAGTAACTGTGCGCGCTCGATTATCTCCCTTACGGAACTAGTTCGATTATGTCCCTTACCCCATAAAATACATGACCCTTCCTTATGGCTGAATAACCTTGGGGAAAGTTACTTTCTTATAATTATTTATTACAATATATTGGACTTGATAAACATCCAGTTTATCTTGCAAATGCAACAAAGGCAAGTAAACACAATTAGGAATAGTTAGTACTAGTACAGCTAGTGGATATCAGCTGTTTCTGACTTGGATAGCCTAAATATTAAGCACTGTTAAGTGTAATGAAAATGAAAATTTATATTGAAGAATTATAATGGAACTAGGCTGTGACAAAGAAATGGCCAAAATTTATTATAGTCAGTTTACTATCAGTTACTCACCCTATCCCTAACTCTAAACACAATTTAATGCAATATTTCGTAATTTTCTATGACTTTGAACTGTCGTTGTGAATTGCTTGCAACAAGTCTGTTGTGATTCTACTCATGTTGTCATTGTTTAGCTTTGATTCATTTATGTATAACTACCCTAGTGAATTGTGACTCATAAATTACAGCAGTACTTTACTAAATATCAAAAATTATTTTCCATGGCATTATGGTCTTTACAAATGGTTATTGTGATGTATTGTAGCAACTTATAAATTCGTAAAAGTCACAATTCAAAAGACACTTTTTGAAATATTAATTTTCATGGTTGCCCACCCTTGACTAGTGAATTCAAATTCTGTTAATTTTTTTAAGATCTTTATTTCACCATCGGTTGTAGGTATCTTGATTCAGTTATTAAATCTCCGAATTAGCAGATATCACGTTGATTATACTTGAGATGCTACTTCAGCCCAGGGATTACTAAAATGTGTGTCTGTATAGATCTCCATCAGTGAAATGTCTCATCTATTGACTCTTCTCTGTATTTCATTTTGTTTAACATGAGTATTTGATGATCTAATGAAGCAAATATGCATATTTTTCCCCAACATAGATGTCATCCACATATGCTTGAAATGACTGAATAATATTAAATTACCCAGTATTTTTATGTGATGATGAAATAATAATAATGATTTGTAAAGCGCAGTAATGGTATGACACCGTCTAGTGACACTTAATGGTGGACAACACGAATAAGATAAATACTGCTAAGATGAAAAACTACAGATGACAATACAACACTGATCAAGATGGAAGAATAATGTGAGTCGTAATTCTGATGATTAATTAAAGGAGAGATTAAATAAATAGGTTTCAATCTTTGATTTAAATAATTGCAGACTACCACATGAGCTGAGGATATAGGGTGGAAGTGAGTTAAAGGGCATAGGACCGGCATGAGTGAAATATCGGTCGCGCAAATTGATGTGCTCAGTTTTTGGTGGAAGCAATTTGATCGATGAGGACTGTCAGGTTTGTCTGGAGGGTTTATGGATTTTGAAAGAGTTCTTAAGATTGAGAGGCAATGAGCCATAAATGCATTTGTGAGAGATAAGAATTTTAAACATAATCTTAAATTTTAAAAGCAACCAGTGGAGTTTTAAGAGAACCGGCATGATGTGTTGGTGGTGTGAAGTGGTGTGTATGCAAACATTAGTTTTATTACTCTGGATTTGGCAAATATTTTTTGCCTAATTTTAAACATTGGCCTTTTGTTAATATAACTAAAATTAGTATGTGTTTAAATAGGGGCGGTATTTATGACTTATCATGAAATTGAATATATATTCGATTTAGTGCACTGTCTAACACACTTTACATCGATAAATACATTATTTAAAAACATTCATATAGTCTAAGCAGTGTCAGAAAATAAGACACATATAAATTAACACCAAAACACATATTTCTGCGATATTTCAGCCATTTCCAATGTATGAAATATCTTAACGATTATCGTATACATCATAACCAGCGTTAATTCCTAATATTTTATTAGTTGTAAACCTTGGAAAACAAGTATGTTTTTAATTCACTTTCAAATTGTTTAATACTTTAGCGTTAACTGGAAGAGCATTAAAAAGACGAGTGACATCAACGTAGAAAGCGCGGTCACCAAAACTTACCCGTTTCGTAGTAAGAACAACGAGGCTAAGTTCGAATGAGTAGAGCGTACGAATGAATTAATGCCGATGACTGGAGAGAGGTAGGAAGATGGAATGCCGTGGATGCAGTTGTGAATAAATAGAAGGATCTTGAAAGAGATTCAAGATGCGATGGGTAGCCAATGGAGCGAGCGAAGAACAGGAGTAATATAAGAGCGACATGTTGGGTGGCGTTGTTCTGGAGCTTCAGGAGTTGGCAAAGTTCGTACGATGGAAGATTAACGTAGAGGGAGTTGCAGTTATCGCTTTTGCTTGTTATGAAAGAATGTCTAAGTGTTTAACATAGTTCTGGAGGGAGTAAGCGTGATATTGATCTGATGTTCCGTAAATACATATAGCCAGATTGAAGAACTTTGGATATCTGCTTGTGGAAGGTGAGATGTTTGTCAAATACATGTATAAATATGACTCAAAGGTTACAAACTTCATGTGACGGCTTGATAGTTGTGCCTTTGATAGTTAAGAGGTTTGACGAGTAGAAAGCAGAGAATTCACATCAAAATAGCTTCTGAATTGGCGACAGGTTGCAGGTTTGAGTATCTTTGAAAAGCAGACTAGATCCACGACAGGTAGAAAATTTGACAGTAAATTGCGATTAAAATTTTTTTTTGAGGAAAGGATTAGTGATCGCTGTCTTTAGTGATGACGGGAATGAGATCATCAGATGAAGTTTTGATTGGATATTGTTTGATGATATTTTAATGTTGTTTGATATTGATTTATCAATACAACTCTGTTTCCGTTCACAAGGAGACAGACTTGATCATTATATTGAAGAACTCAGGAGATAAGAACCAAAAATCGACGTACTTATCTATCTCTACTTGTCACTTAAATCCAACTATTTAAAACATGGCGTTTATTGTAACTTCACATTCTTAGTTTATCTACAGGTACTAATCTATGTCCCATCTAGTGTATAATTTCAGTTGATATCTGGGTTTATTTGTTCGGATATATCGTATATAACCAGTAGATACAAGATACAAATAATTGTATTATAGATCAGCAATAAAGATTGTATTCACAATTTCACAGGGTATAAGTGGACCTGAGATACATCAATCATACGTAAGCTGCGTCTCTTACCTGTCCGTGTTGAAGTGTTTGTATTGTCAGATATACATAGGTAGCATTTAAAATCTGTGACCACAAGGTCTTCCTTATCAAATAAAGGTATGCTGTCTATCCGTACATTGTGAACTTTCCTTGACACCACTTTTATATGCCACGTGTTTTGGGTGAATATTATTGAATTGAGAAATTGCATTCTCATACAGATATGCTGGTAGATAGTCAAATTTTCTGAAGTAGATGTAAGTTCAGGCTATGTTTATAAGTGGCTGCTTCTTTATTAAACAGCTTTTCATTGTAAAGCGACACACGTTTCATGTATTGCAAGTCATGCTATACAGAATTCGACTCTGTTAACCCAATGGTCATACAATACATCAATACATTGTAGCAACAGATAGCGAGCTATCCAGAACCCTTCTGTAGCAACAGGCGCTTCTATAAGATGCAATTTACCTAGAGTGCTAATGGCAATATAAGTCCAGGTTTATATAACAATATATATAATTTTATTAAACACTATAGGCTTCGGGAAGGTTATTATACAAAGACCCCCATCACAAGAACTTACATTTGACAACGACATTGTGTCTTGTAATGATTTTAATTATCTTATGTTAACCTTTACTATTTACTCTATCAGCTAAAGCACAATATTAATCATTATTAGTGGAGAATATTTAATACAACTACACTACTACTGAATTTTAATGTATTAAACATAGTCTGCGAACCTGGTGGTCTTTTTATGGTCGTGTTTCTTGTTTAACATAGTCACTAGATCTGATGGTCTAATGTTTGGTCTCATATAACATAGTGACTGGAAGTGTTGGTCTTTTATGTGGTGTCATGTAACATAGTCACCAGACCTGTTGCTCTTATATCTGGTCTCGTGTAACATATTAATGTAGTCAGGCTGTGGTCCAAAAATATGACAGAAGTGAGTCACATTTCGTCTGATGTGGTATACAGAAGTGTGGTGAATTCTTATGTGATGTCATGTGATAAATCTTTGTGGTGTACAGTAATATGATAAATCATCACGATGTATACCATATGATAAATCATCATGATGTATACCATATGATAAATCATGTTATATACCATATGATTAATTATCATGTTGTATACCATATGATTAATCATCATGTTTTATACCATATGATTAATCATCATGTTGTATACCATATGATTAATCATCATGTTGTATACCATATGATAAATCATGATGTATACCATATGATAAATCACCATCTTGTTTACCATATGATAAATCATCATGATGTATACCATATGATAAATCATCATAATGTATACCATATGATTAATCATCATGTTGTATACCATATGATTAATCATCATGTTGTATACCATGTGATAAACCATCATGTTGTATACCATATGATTAATCATCATGTTTTATACCATATGATAAATCATCATGTTGTATACCATATGATTAATCATCATGTTGTATACCATATGATAAATCATCATGATGTATACCATATGATAAATCACTATGTTGTATACCATATGATAAATCATCATGATGTATACCATATGATAAATCATCATGATGTATACCATATGATAAACCATCATGTTGTATACCATATGATAAGTCTTTATGTTGTTTATTTTGCGATGTGATAAATTCTCAATTCAATGTGGCGTGACCTGACGAATAATTATCATGTGATGTACGATGTGATGAATTATCATGTTTAACATTGTGCTTATTGAGTATTTTTTGCACAATAATTGAACTTGGCCTTTTTATTCTCAAATCTCTTTATTCTCAAACTTTCTATTCTCAACTCTAACATTTTTGAAGAGTATTTAATGACTTGTCGCTTGAGTGTGTTTTTTCTCTTATTCATTTCGATGCCTAATTCCCTGATAGAGTCGCTGCACGTAGAATAAATTTTGATATGTCATTAATCAAGAGTCCACCATCTCTACTACAGTACGTACTATGTGGAGTGTATTGTATTTTCATACATCATCATCCATCATTCTGTGAAATGCCCTAAAAAAAACTAATGAAACTCAATGAACTAACCTGATTTTTGGTGTCTTTTTATGCTACAAATTATTCTAGCTTTAGCGAATTAGCATTCAAGTCAGACCATTTGATGGATTGTTTTAGGTCAGACAGAGTTATTTCATCTCGTAAAAAATTAGCAAATCACAAATTTGCTTTTACCTCAGTTCTATACACATGTAGACAGCATGAAATAAACCGTATCTCATCTCCAAATAGTCCTTGTTTTTTTTCCATAGCTGATATTTCAAATAGAACATTGACCTTAATATCACTCAAATTTGATGTTTTCTTAGAATTTATTATCACTTCTGTTTCTTATTCAGTTATCAACTTATTTAGAGGTAGCATTTGCCACAGTAAAATATGGTGATTTGTTTGTCTACATGAAGTTTTATTAAATATATGCGAGATTTAGTGTAATTTTAAAAAGTGAATAATTCACACACGGGTTTCCAATACCTGGAATTAAGATTCAGGTATCTCGACCAATAATCATGATATTGCAAACCATACGAGAAGTTGCTAGTTGCAACACGCACAAACTTACAATATTCCCCCGATCATTGCACTATAGTAGTGTATGAAACGACCATGAGTTTCATGACTGAAAGGGTTAGAAAGCTTCGTATTGAAGATACAGATTTCATGAAGGTCTCAAAAGGCAATGTTGTCACTGTGAAAGATGTTTACTACTATTAATAATGTAGCACTATAACCTTGCCTTCTTTTTTGTCATTCTGAAAACGGATACTGTACAGTGGAATGAGGTTTTTTTTTGTTTCTTTGAAAGTTCGGATTGTGTTTGTATAAATAAATGCCAAGTATTATCATTGTATCATTATCAGTGGATCAACAGTACAATCAATCTTCAGGCTTCACTATTGCTTATAAAATACATATTTATTAGCATACTGTTACAAGGGTGAATGGCACTATTGAGTCAAGTATATGGGCTTTTCCTCTAAAAATGCTGCCCACAGCTTCTATTTTACGGAATGTATGTGTGATGCTACTAACTTTGTTACATCTTTCCCATTGTATTCTACATCTGTATTAGATTAAGCACACCACTGGTTCTCCCCAGGAAGATTGTTGTTTTTTTTTCAGACATAAAAGTTCCCATCACCAGAGAGAGAGTTGTATAAATATTTATGATATCTTTACTGTTCCCACAATGCTAACTTGTATATAACAAACACAACGATCAGCTACTACCTGTAACTATATATTCACCAAGTACAATTGTAAGCAACAGTGGGAAAAAATTTCAACAATCTGAATCATAATACGCTTTAGGTATTCAACACATTCAGTTTAGACTTAAGACATGAAATAGGGCCTCCATGAGAAATTTTCAGGGGGGGGGGTGGCTCTAAGATTTTTGCATCAACTTATCAAAATTTTTCTAGATTATAAGATTTGATATTTATTAGATATAAATAAAACACAACAGCTTAATTTCCATGACCAGATAAAACTACATGTATATGGGCCAACCACAAAGGATCATTGACTCAGCATTCTGTGCACAACTGTGTCAAATGTTGATTAACAGTACTTACTGAAATGGAGTGTAAGATATATTATATACACGTATACTATTTATGCCTGTCAAGTAGGTGATTCTCGCATCCCATTCTGAGATTTTGCTTTATACCCATAGGATTCTAGGGCATGGATTTGCAAATGATGAGCTCAAAGCCCTAGCTCGGTGAGCCTTTCAGATCGGAGTTCGTCTGTCCATCCGATGTTAGCATTTTCTTAAAAATCTCCTCATGAACCGCCTATCACAGAGGTCTGCCGTTAGGCAGATATTGTCCTTGGGTTGGTCTCTTCTAGATATTTTCATTGTATCGTCATCCGACCTAGGGGAGGTAACTAATGGTGATGTTTGTATTTTTTGTGAAAAAATCTATCACTGATTTGACCTGTAGAACAATGGCCCGAACATTGCAGGAATTACTGCACCACTGTCTTCCAACATTTGTTGCAGAAATCACCTATTTCTGGCTAATACCGACATTTCAAGTAACATTCGTATGTAAAAATGTGGCAGATGACCTCAGTGTAACAAAATAGTTCATTTATTGATGAACTGTCTATGTTGATATTCCACAGTTGAATTACGACATTATCTAAATAAAAATCACGTTATTTTCATGCCGATAACTGTCGCTTCTGATGTGCTTTGATTTTAGTTATACAAACAGTTTAGTGTAACACAGTTCATTATTTTACCAGAGGAAAGCATCATCTTCATCATCCTCGGGCAGTGATGCCGGCGGAAGGAAGCAGGCTACGATTATTTTGGAGTCTCCTCTTCTACACAAGCTGCCCACGTCTGGTGCCAACGTCGCTGAGTCGGCTTCACGAAACGCCATGAGCAAAGTGCCGAAACGTTCATCGCTGAAACCTCGCGATAGTTCATCCCTGAAACGCGCCAACTTACCGAGCACGATCCTCAAACGTAGCGCGTCGCCCAGCGCAGATTCGTTACGCGGAACTGTAGCGTCACCTCCGCTGGATGACGCGAGAGTGATGTCACCGCCACTCGATGACATCTACGCATCGCGCGGTCACATCGAGTTTTTAGGTGGACCCAGCGTAGGTGTGTGCTGCGAACAGTGTAACAACTGCCTCGTCGAGTTTAAACGCCAGGCACTAAAGTGGACGTTCCCCGATAACACGATCAACACTGCCGCATCCAAGGTCAGTGATGTTCACATACCCGTTCAATTAACCCTTTCTGGCTAATCACCGTATGTTTGCTCTAAATACGTGTGATATATTGTAGACATTTTAGAGCATTAAGAATTGTTGTGACATATATTATCGATCTATATGGGTTAAATTTGTCTGCTCGTGTGTCTGTCTCTCTGACGGTGTATCTGTGTGTAGGTGTTTTAATGATTGTTTCCTGAGTGAAGCTATTTGGAATAAGCAGATCCCTGTAGATTTTTTGTTGGTATTTTATAACATGTTGGATAACAGACGAAGTATTTAATTGAAATACATATTTTCTATGTAATTATCTTCCCTTGAATAGCCTCATTGCTATAAATCTCAGTTTAAAATCATTACTAGATAGCAATGTTATTGATTCTGACAACTCTAGGGATTGATAGATGGGCCACACTTATGACAAAACAAAATAATACATATCCTAGAACAGTGTAAGGGGGTAATTCACCATATACAGTCTGCTCCCAATTATCCTACTCTCGAAGATAACCAACTGGCTACCATAAGTATAATGAAAGTAATAGAATTATAGGCTAACAAATTTCATTGATTACATGAAAGTTGCGTCATAGCACCACTCACTTATTGCACTTGATGAAGAAATAAATTGCTTTATGTAATAAAAAGTATGTTTTTTATATTTCATTTAGCTAATGAAAAATGTTTCATTTTTTGCCAAACATTCGGTTAAACAGCAACCCATCTGGGGCATTTCAACCTTGTTCTGCCACTTTGCTGTATATTCTGTATGATCTAGCTAAATTGATTGGATTTAAAAGTGGAAAGTATACACATGCAGTAATGCTATTGAATACGAGAAGCTTTTTAATGAATGTGTCACATACGCACGTTTCACCGGAACATTACGCGGTACACACTGTAAAATAATTTTAATTGTGATAATCGATCAACTGATGAGAAAGTGGCAACTTAATAGATTGTCATTGTTAAGCCGTCAGGATTCGTCTCAGTAATTGACTTTAATAAGTAAATAACATGCGAGTGTCATCGTCATCACATTCGGTGACATGACTTTTATGGGTGAATAACAGGCTTCTTCAGCTGAGAAAATGGCATGTTATTATAAATAATCAAGGGCAGGCAACAAGCGTAGATGCTAGATCATGGACGATGTCAGATACGATCAAATTAATAACCAACAAACTAATGTCAGCAAAAAATCTTAATATTAAGGACAACTCATTTTAAATGAACTCTCTTTCAATTAGACAGATCAAGTCATGTGTATAGACTATAGACCACTCCCACGCACCAATTGTGTCAGATACAAGTAGAGACAGGTAAACAGAAAGGCAACAGGTATTTTTATGATCTTATAATGCTGTTCGAAATAATGCAGCACTAAGGCTTCTTGGTTGTTCGATCTTAATTGTGAATATTCTGGGACAGCATTAGGAATAGTTGTAGGTACCACCTGAATGTGATTAGTATCAGACCCCACCCCCTTGGGGGACTGGACGGCCTGTTAAAACAGCTATTCAATCGTTCATTCCTCTCCAGGCCTTTGTTGAATCTAGAACATTTTTCCCAGTTGTAACATCATAGCCGTCGATGTTCCCAGCATGAAGACAACATAACTGTGGCTTGTTGATAGTTGACTTCATCTGTAAAATGTCCACGCTCTGGAACATTCTGGTTTTTTCATTGTGTTTGCATTTTTTATTGTGTACTGCTAGATATTCAGTTGATTCTCCAGTGACTCTAGTCATTACTTTCACCACTTTATTTTCTATTCTTTCTTTGAAGGGTGATAATTATGAAACAGTATACCGATAGTATAAATGTTTTTCATGCGATTGTATCTATAATTTTTTGTCTTCTCCCTCATCAGATTGTTCTTATTTTCTTTGATCCATTAGAAAATCGTCTACACAGACCCTACAAAGTGAACACGGCCCTTATCAAATTACAGTCTTCTTTACGAATAGTTCCTTTCATGCTACTTAGATTATAGGATAGAAAAGTATATTCAAAAACCTCGCTAATGGAGGGGGGGAGGTTGAATGCACGACTGTATTCAACATTACTGTATCCATCCTTCTCTACTTCTGGTACAGAAAGTGTAGCTGTGAAAAAATGTTGCATTTGTCAGATATCTACTACATATACTGGTACACGAACATGAAAATGATTCAGTTGGAAATGATTGTTTCTTTTGGATTTTCCATGACCAGAATATAAGCCCCTTGTTGAATTTGTATTTACTGCTACCTATATACAACAAATATAATCATATATAGTCATTCCCCAGTATAACAATGTCGTTATGAACTTTACACTGCGTTACGACTTACAGAGTCCCCGTATCGTCTTATAAACATCAATTATGAACAGATAAAAAAATCAGGTATGCACTAACAAAGAAACGTTTAGAAATGCCTGTAATTTGCGTAGATTTACCGTCGATCATGACCTACATGCGGTCAATTAGTGTACCATTGTGATTAACCCAGTCACCTATATGCTAATTATGATTATCACTCGAAAAAAACAAACTATCGTGAATGATGCATTTTCATGATACCGAATTTTCGAAGATAAAAAATCACCTGTTGCTCTACTCAAAAATCGCACTTATATTAATGGACAGGTGAGCTTTAACGCAATGATAAGAGCCTACGCTAACGTGTTACCTGTCAGAGGTGACAGTCCTTGTGTGAAGTTTTTCTTCTTCGCAGGTTCACTTTGACAGCTGATAATAATAGCGGATGCCAGTTACTCTCGACCGAATAAACAACTTTGCGGTTACTTATTGTAAACTACTTCATATCAAGCTATATTTGCTGTCATTTTCATTTCTATCTTGGTTATAAATCTGCATTGACTGCGTTTGCAGAAGTGATGGACATATTTTTTCTTCAATACTGTCACTCAACTTGCCCAGTTGACTACACAGTAATTTTTTCATTTTCAACTACGTTATGCAGTGAGACATACACGAGGGATACACATGCTTCTTCGATGTCAAAACTTCGTTAATTTTTACATTACATAACTAATTACATAACCAATTCAGGTGAGTGTTTAATTAAATTTGAAGTTGATTGTCAGTAGGTATGTGTTTTATCCGATAACATTCTGAGGACCACTTGACCACTTATAGCCTGCAGCGGGTCGCCCTTCCAGTGTTTTGTGTGTGACAGTTGCTTGAGGCAGACTGCCTAATTGCTGATGAAGAGGTGCTTCAGAGAGACCATTAACTTACCATGACACTGTCACTTGAATCTGCTCGGGTGAATTCTGTAGCAGTTTGTCTGGAAAGTTGGATGCGCGGCCTGCAGGTTCACACGAGTCAGTAAAATGCACATATGCCTTTAGGTACATCAACTTGATATTTGCTCACTGAATTTCATCTGTTATCCATTCCTCTGTCTGAAGTCGAAAGTTATTTTGGTACCTATTCTCCATTTTTTATTTCTGAACCTGTTTATCATAGAGTTTTGCCATTTTGCCGAAGTTGTCCCGCTCTAAGCATAGTGCTTTGCCATTTGCTGTTGTCCATGATATCGCTTGATTCAGATTAGTTCAAGGATTCGTTAATGGAGCAAAGGGAGGTAATTGTTACTGGCATTTGTACTTTTCTAAAAGAATTTTTTTCATTAAGTGTTTATCACAGAGTGTGTGTTTGCTGTTGTCGTCCACGATATCGCGTGATTCAGATTAGTTCAAGGATTCGTTAATGGAGCAAAGGGAGGTAATTGTTACTGGCATTTTTACTTTTCTAAAAGAATTTTTTTCATTGAGTGTTTATCACAAGAGTGTGTGTTTCGTTCAATTCATACATGTTTACATGTTTTTGGATTGAACAAACAATATTTGTTGATGAAAATTTAGAAAATATTTTTTGTAACACTTAATTCTCTCTAAAATATGGCCATGTCAATTTGGTTAAATATCATCTTGTCAGTTGATGACAATTTTTAAAATATTTTTTTTAGATTACAAACTCAGATTTCACAACCATATGCCGCAGCAGATCTCGGCTCATTCCCAATTTTGATTTATCACAGCCTATGAAATAACCTTAAGTTACTGATAACCGCAAAATGAAAATGATAAAATCCCTACATATGGATCCCCCTTCAAAGCTGTTAGTGCTATACTATAAAAAGAAAATATTTTCATGTCATATGCATATGTTACAATCTTTTAAAAGGTTACAGTATAAATTTCTCCTCATAGCTGTGTAGCCATTGTTTGGGCTAGTGTGTCATTGTCAATATTAAGGTAACTCTTGTTTTGTGAGCATACCCCATCGTACGTGACCCATCGTGCGCACTGTTGCGTCTTGAAATATCCTTGTTTGCTTGCCAAAATCTTCATCAAACAAGTTAGGTTGTCAGACCCATTCAGTTACCTGAACTGAAAACAGTATTAATGAGGTCATGGGTAGCTGCTTTCTGATATTTCTCGACTAAAGAATACGCCTATTGTGTCGTGGACATTTACAATATATGTGATCTGTAACCCTGACTGGCTGATTTCGCGTGAATGCTAAAAATGGTTTAGCTAACTCTAAATAGTTATATCATAAAAAGACCTACGTTACAGCGAGTTACTTATTTTCCTTGCACATCGCGTTATGTCATCAGGTTTCATCCATTCCCTCAGTATAACGTTGCTTCTATTTGATTGATCATTTCGTCAGCATCATTCCATCATCTGTCGGGGGGGGGGGGGGGGTTTGCTCACCTTCATTTTTTTTAGGTTTTCTCCCTTTTTTTGGCCTTTGATTTTGCGCCCTTTTATTGTGTTCCC
>WURV02145805.1:0-18463 GCA_011762755.2 Epimenia babai
CTTTATTTATGGTGTTCCGACTTACACTAAATTCGACTTACACCAAAGTGTAAGAACGGATCTACGACGTAAGTCGATGACCCCCTGTATAGATATATATTTATCTGATTATTTATTTATTGCTTGTTTGAGTTATATTCAAATATAAGAAATGTAAAGTTGCCTTAAATGCTCTGCATAATTTGTGAATATGTAATACGAATATTGTGTTTTCTGCAGTAAATTCAACTCATCGAACCTCTTGTGCGACTGTTCACTGTCATGGTTGCCAATGTGGCTGAAGGCAACCGGGCACAAAGGCACGGTAAAGGCAGTGTGTGCCCACCCTGAGTGGCTGCGGGGCAAATCTGTGTTCGCTGTCGACCGTGATGACTTTAAATGCAGTGAGTCTACAACTAAGAATAGAACAACAATATATTAGTTAAGAGTAGGCTAGTGTTGGCGTCTTTATGACAAATATACACTAATTAATGTTGAGTTATTACACCCATTAAGTTCAAGTTATTACACCGATTAATGTCAAGTTATTACACTGGTTAATGTCAAGTTATTACGCTGGTTAATGTCAAGTTATTACGCTGGTTAATGTCAAGTTATTACACTGATTAATGTCAAGTTATTACACTGATTAATGTCAAGTTATTACACCCATTAATGTCAAGTTATTACACCCATTAATGTCAAGTTATTACACTGATTAATGTCAAGTTATTACACATTAATGTCAAGTTATTACACCCATTAATGTCGAGTCATACCCATTAATGTTGAGTTATTACACTGATTAATGTCGAGTTATACCCATTAATCTTGCGTTATTACACTGATCAATGTGGAGTTATACCCATTAATGTTGAGTTATTACACTGATTAATGTCGAGTTACTACACCCATTAATATCAAGTTATTACACCCATAAATGTCGAGTTATACCCATTAATGTTGAGTTATTACACTGATTAATGTCGAGTTATACCCATTAATGTTGAGTTATTACACTGATTAATGTCGAGTTATATCCATTAATGTTGAGTTATTACACACATTAATGTCGAGTTATTACACTGATTAATGTCGAGTTATTGCACCAATTAATGTTGAGTTGTTACACACATTAATGTCGAGTTATTACACTGATTAATGTCGTTACTACACCCATTAATGTTGAGTTATACCCATTAATGTTGAGTTATACCCATTAATGTTGTGTTATACCCATTAATGTTGAGTTATTTTACCCATTAAGGTTGAGTCATTCCACCTATTAATGTCACTATTATGCTGTCCAGTTATTTTTTTATTAATTTTTAGTTATTGCACTCCTTTACTGTTGGGCTTTTCCACTGATGTCACACAGAGTCGAGCGTATTAATGAAATATATTTCTTTTCATGGTAGTTTAATTATTCGTACAAACTCTTAGACTTATACAACGTTAACAGAGGACTTTCCCAAGCCGATGATGATGGTCCAACCAAGTTCTCAGATTACGCTGAAGGATCAGAATGTCACAGTGGAATGTGAAGCCGTCACGACTGAATCGTACCCAATCAAGTACCAATGGCGCAAAAATGACATCGTTAGTTCCATAGTCTGTATGCAATAGTTGCGAATTCGGTAATGTCATTTTGGTTAGGAGTCGAGTACAGCATAGATGTACTGCATGTATCGGTCGACTGAATTGAATGTTGGATTAAACTCATCCCACTGCCTGCTGGTGGTATGTAATAATCTTTGCTCTCTAATCATTTTATTCACCATAAATTCAATCTTTACTAAAACTTCAGTCTGAGAAACCCAGAAATATATTATGTAACCAATCACTAATCACATGGGGAAAAAGATCCCATCAATATAAAGTTGTGTATTCTGATATTACAATCCAGTGGCACAAACTGCTGAAATAACAAAACAGCCAAGCTTATTATATAACAGCATTCATAAATGTGATGCATTGTTTTTCTTTTACATTGTCACAACTTAAATCCTATGATAGTCACATTAAATACATGTAAGTCATGCTACATAGTAGCGACATTTTAATGATTACTTACCACATTTAAGGCGATGCCGAAGTATGTCCGGACGTTGGCACGTATGATTCAAACAGAATCGTACGGGCTAGATAATGCCATATTGTTTAGTTGGAGTTAATTGTGTTGAACTGAACAGATAATCGTGGGCGCGATCATGAAGAATGAGGCGACGCAGGTCGATGATATTTACAAATATCGCAGTCGGCTTTACCTGAACCACATCCAGGACAGCGATGCTGGGTCATACCAGTGTGTGGTCACAAATCGCTTTGGGTCAGCTTACTCTCGACGCGTTGACATAGCTGTTCATGGTACGATGAGTTAACAGCATTACAACTATGCAACATGATCAATAATAACAATTTCACACCAATTGTGCAGCAATCATGCGATATTCTCACAATCGCTCAATGCTTTCGATAATGTCATAATTAGTGCATTTCTATCCTTCATTATGCAACATCAAAGGTACAATTTCACACATTTTATTAATATAGAACATTAATTTCATATGCAATATTTAAAAAGAAAAATACATTGTCTATACAAATTAAGCTTAGCTATAAATAAAATCGTAAAATCAAAAATAAATGTTTTTAGCTCATTGTATATTAAATGTCTAATTGAACAAAATTCCGTCAATCAGTATAAATATCGTGTTGATAAAATACACAGCTTTGCTGTCTGATTCTCGACAGCTAATTTTCAGTTAATCCACCTTCTGTTATTTTATTTCAATAAATATTTCACTACTGGCATTTTCATGGGTAAAGCAAAATATGGAACAGGACTGAAACGCAATGATAATTGTCTAATACAGTTGATTTAACTGATAAATTAAACACACAATTGCTTCATATCCGCAGTGTTTCCACGCTTCATCAAACGACCGAATGATATAAATGTCAAGGCGGGTAAACACGCGCGACTCGAGTGTGCGGCTGTGGGCTCACCTGCTCCAGTCATCTCGTGGCAGAAGGACGGCGGCGTGAATTTTCCTGCAGCGAGGGAGCGCCGTATCCAAGTTATACCCAATGACCATGTGTATTTTATCGTTCCAACGAAGGCCGTTGATGAGGGTGTCTACAGCTGTATGGCGACGAATGCTGCCGGGACGATTGTGTCGAATGCCACCATCACAATCTCCGGTGAGTGGCTGATTGATACCCCACAGCCTCAGCCTCAGCCTGCACCCATGTGGTTGTGTTATGTGGCTGTTTCAGGATTTGATAGTACTTAGATAGGTATCTAAAAATTAAATCAGATAAGAGATAGGTACTATCTCTTATCTGATTTCACTTGCAGTAATATAAATTTCGTATCAATCATAACTGTAAGTGGTCAGTAATGTAAATGCTTATCTACTTACTTCCGGCTAGTTAAAATGGATATGAAGGAAAAAAAAATTAACCCCCACCCTATATTCCACTGTTCCTATTGCGGAAATGTCTCATTTTAGTAATATCATTAGCATCTAGATATTTCTTCATTATGCATTTTTAAGAACCCCTTATTTAGCTTATTTAGTTGGCAAATATTGTCCTTAGGGTGGTCTCTTCTAGATTTGTTCATGGTGTAGTCATCGCAGTAAAGGGAGGTAACTTCTGTCGATTGTATTTTTTATTAAATTTTCTTAAGAACTGCATATTTCAGACGTCTGCTATTTGGCAAATATTGTCCGTGGGTTGGTCTCCTCTAGTATTGCTTTATTATACCTATGAAATAACGCAAATATAGGCGTTATGTGGTATTTAATAACAATAATCTTTCCAATGAGTGAGCATTTTCGAGCAAAATTTAAAGTTTTCAAACTTTTTTACAGAGTACCATCCAAGGTGAATATCACTAATTATGCACAATAATGTTCAAATAGGTCACAATGTTCATGAAAATGTCCAATCATGGTACTGTTGTGATCTTATGTGTTACGTAGGCTTCGGAATTTGTGGCCAATAAGTATACCTAGGAATGAATCATGCATATTAATGCCAATGTATGTCATACAACTAAATTTATATATCCTGTGAAAAAATGTATAGAGTGGTAGAGAGGGGCTTTTTCCCTAAGTATATTAATGCTGAGTTGTTACATCATTGATTCCACCAGAGGTTCCCATCATCCTTCATCGGATTGATGACAAAGTCACAAGAGTTGGCAAAACAACCGTACTTGAATGCATGGCTGGCGGGAACCCTAAACCGCTCGTGAAGTGGTCCAAAGACCAGCGACAACTTAGGTTGACGCCGCGCCATTTCTTCGCCGCTGACCACCAACTGCTGATCATAATCCAGACGATGGTATCAGACGCTGGGCGTTATACATGCACCGTATCGAACACCCTCGGCTACGACAGTGATTCCGCCACACTGACGGTGGTTGGTGCCGACAGCTCGCTGGGTCATGCGTCACCGGGGCCACGACATGGTCATCTCGGTGTCAGCCAACCATTGCTCAATCAACCATTGGTTAGTTTGTTATAGGTTTATAGTCCCTCCAAACGCGATGTTTCCAATATTAGCATATTCCGTGATTATCAATTGTCTGCCTATTCCCAGACTATCATGAATAATCTATTTTCCCAGACTTTCATCAAATGTCTGCCAAGTCCAAGACTATCATTAAATGTATTGCCCGACTAAGTATTGCCAGACTATCATCAAATGTCTGTGTATTGCCAGACTATCATCATATGTACGTGTATTGCCAGGCTATCATCAAATGTCTGTGTATTGCCAGACTATCATCAAATGTACGTGTATTGCCAGGCTATCAGCAAATGTACGTGTATTGCCAGACTATCATCAAATGTACGTGTATTGCCAGGATATCATCAAATGTACGTGTATTGCCAGGCTATCATCAACTGTCTGTGTATTGCCAGGCTATCATCAAATGTCTGTGTATTGCCAGGCTATCATCAAATGTTTTTGTATTGCCAGGCTATCATCAAATGTCTGTGTATTGCCAGACTATCATCAAATGTATGTGTATTTCCAGGCTATCATCAAATGTCTGTGTATTGCCAGACTCAGAATTTTATTGTTTATCAAATGCGAATCCATCAGATTTGGCTTATGATTAAATTAGATTAAATATCTGCCGGTTTTGGTGCTAATACTTTCATGGTATCAATATAAGTTGAACTTAAAATTATCTAAATTATTTCTACAAATAAAATATTACAAAAAAAACCATCTCAATACCAATATTGCCCCATATTCCTAGCACATGTAATCTTGCTCAAATGAATGTATATGATAGAAGGTGTGAGGAAAATTTCCTTCTTGTCCTGGATGTCAAGCTCAGATATCACAGGAAAGATTGCCGTCTTATGTACTACTTTTACCGCCAACATCTATTCGATATAGAATTACTGAGGCTAAAAAAAATTTTACTAGGTTCTCTAACCATGTGAATCGCGCTGCCACATTGTAGTTTTGTGCTGATTCTTAAGACAATGATCGTCTACTGTGATTCAAACTAAAAAATTGCATAGGTATTCATCAAAAAAGAATCGAATCATTTAAAACTTTATATACTACAGATATAATATACTTGTTTTGCTTGAACTATTATGATGCTGATCTGCTAAATATTACAGCGTCTGCAGCTACTCATAGTAGTGCAAGCAGCCTAACTGTCTAATCATGTGACTTTTCCATGACCCACTATTATTGTCTTGTTCCAAAAATGAGCAGAGAATTGCGCTACATGACCCAAACTGACGTTTTCCTATTGAAATAGAGGGTTCTCGAAATGTGTCTTGTATTGCTAGCTGATTCACGGAACTGCAAAATCAGGCCTAGTCGCAGAGAAGCACAGTGGAATAATGCTATAGGAAGTTTTGAAGCAGGTGAAACGCAACATTGTCCGCCGTTTTACGTACGTCTGTTGGAAAGATATCGTGAACAGAACAGAAAACTACCCTGGGGTGAGGCAGACTCCATGCTACAAACGGCAGCTCAAGACAGATTTGTTCGAGTATGTCGTTTACGGCATCGCTTTATAACTGCATCTACTGTATGCGCAGAACCAGGATTACGTGAGATATCTGACGAAACTATTAGAAATTGCTTGCGTGCTGCTGTCTTTCGGGGCCCTATTGTGGAATGAATTTGACTCCAACGTAATTGAAATAGGCGCTCACAGCGGTGTTGGACTCATCGTCTATGGCTGTTAAGGCATTGGAGAATCGTTATACTCATCGACTAGTCTTGTTTTTGCTCCAATGAACTCATGCTCATGGCTGACAGAGAGTATACTGATGCTGCAGTAAATGATTTGCTCATGATGCTTGATGGGTGTGCTCGAGAGGTCGATAGATTTGGTGGTGGTAATGTCGTGGTCAGTGATGCGTTATGGACAAACCAATCTGGTGCACGTACATGGTAAAGTAACAGCTCAGAGATATTGTGACGAAATTGTAGAACCGCATTTCCTACCATCCATGAATGGACACCATTTTTTAGCATGAACATGCACATCCACGCAGCGCCTGTATCACTACAGAGCTCCTCTCTTGAAACGATGATATTTTACTGTGGCCATTGACCTTACCGGATGTCGCATTGAACATCTATGGGATTCTTTAGACCGACGCGTTTGTCAATAAGAACCTCCCACAGACAGTTTCACAACTGTTGTAGGCTGCCCCTCCACAAGCAACGCTACAGACCCTCATACGATCGATTGGGAAAATGCTGCCAGACAGTGATCAATGCTTATGGTGAAACACGGGATATTAGTCAACTGGAAATATTGAACATTATCCAAACACTGTGTGATTAGATGCTTTAGCTTTCCATATTTGACATACCACTAATATATTTCTAATCTTGTGTTTCTTTTTTGGCGAGTATATATTGTAATACTGTGTATGCATTCGTGCTATAGTTTGGTTAGTCTCACGAAAATACACCGAGACTAATTTTGAAAGTATCGCAGCAGGAAGATGACAATGAGACGTCGAGTGATTCTACAACAGCTGAGATCACAATCATCGTGGTTGTGTGTTGTGTGGTGGGCACTTCGCTTGTATGGGTTATCATTATCTACCAGACACGCATCAAAAATGACGACTACACCACGTCTACTGGTCAGTACTCTATATGGATGTGAGAATATTGCAGCATTCACTTGCTGATCTTTAGAATGTACAACAGATGTCACTCCATGGTTCTGCAAATGTAATAATGGCCACGGTTGGTCTTGAGAATCTAATAGTGGTCACTCAATGGTTTTGTGAGTTTTGCAAGGGTCAGTGGTGTTGGGCAAGTACGTGGATTTTACATTCTTGAGAATGTAATAGTGGTCACTCGATGGTCTTGTGAATTTTACAGTGGTCAGTGATGTTGGGCAAGTACGTGGATTTTACGGGATTCTCTCAACTTTGGTAAATTAATAGTGGTCAGTGGATGCCTGTCATTCTCAAACACCCAATATATCTTTGGGTTTCCCTTTTCCTTCGTGTACCCACATCACTGCTGCTGTAGAGTCATAGCATCTGGCTAGTTAGATAGTTATAATGTTATGATATAATTCCGAGCAATCAGTATCGACCACCATGTCTGTCACTCATTCTCTTCATCTGAAATTAGGCCAGTGCACGTTTATTAGTTCACCTGGGCTTATGCCGGTGAGCTTTTCTAATCGGAGTTTGTCCGATGTCCGTCGTCCATCCGTCCATCCAATGTTTTTCAAAAAATCTTCTCAAGAACCACTTATCGCAGAGGTCTGCCATTTGGCAGATATTGTCCTACGGTTGGGGCCTTTCTAGATTTGTTCATGATATCGTCACCGCAGCTAGGGGAAGTGACTTTTGCCAATGTTTGTATTTTTTCTTAAAAAATCTTCTCAAGAATCGCTTATTGCAGAGGTCTGCTATTTGGCAAATCTTGTCCTCGGGTTGTACTCTAAATTTGTTCATGGTACCATCGCAGCTAGGGAAAGTAACTTCTGCCGAGGTTCGTATTTTTTCTTAAAAAATATACTCTAGAACCGCTTATCACAGTCACAGAGCTCTACCATTTGGCAAATATTGTCATTAGGATGGTCTCTTCTGAATTTGTTCATGGTATCACCATCGCAACAAAGGGAGATAGCTTCTGTTCTTCTATGTATATTTTATAAAAATTTTCTTAAGAACGGCTCATTTCAGAGGTCTGCTATTTGGCAAATATTGTCCTCGGGTTGGTCTCATTTATATTTGTTCATGGTATCATCATTGCAGCTACGGAAGGTAACTTCGATGTTCATATTTTTTCTTAAAAATCTTCTCAAGAGCGGCTTATCGCAGAAGTCTGCCATTCGGCAGTTATTGTCCTTTGGTTAGTACCTTTCAGATTTGTTCAGCATCTTTTATCGCAGCAAAGGGGGTAATTTCCTTCGACTTTTTTATTTGAAAATCTTTATCTTCATGTTCGCTCAGTGCGAAGGTCTGCCATTTGGCAGATATTGTCTGTGTAGGTCTCATTCAGATTTGTTAAGGGCATCTCTGTTTAGGCAGTTAGATGTGATTTCAGCAAGGGTTTAGCTACAAATCGGTATTGTTTCAGTATCTTAATGGGTATTTTCAGGTCTTTGATGTCAAGCAGTCTCCTTGTTGTCTTCTTTTTCTAATATCAAGATGGCCTCCTTGGCCTCTTGTCTTGTTTCAGTGTTTTAATGGGTATTTTCAGGTTTTGGTCTCTTGTTTTTTATGTGAGGCAGTCTCCTTGTTGTTCTCTCATTCTGATATCAAGACGGCCTCCTTGGCCTCTTGTTTTGTCTTTTTTTACAGGTGAGCGTCTTGAGGCCTTTTTAATAATAAAAATAATAATGAAGTTTTGTTTTAAGTGCCATATAATCCCTTAGTTATTCTGACAAGATGATGCCTACGACACTTTACAATATAAATAAATCTAGTATATCGCAAAACAACAAAACAAATAATGACATGGAACAATGGATGAAACTAGCGTTACACCAGGCTTGATAATATAATGGTAAAGAAAAAACTATATATGCACAAGTTTGGAAAATTGAAATCAGGAAGATTCTGGATCACATAGTAATACCGAAAGATCTAATTTGCAGAATGTGTAAGTCGATGGGTATGCAAAACAAACCATTGCTGTGGAATGTTAAAGCTATGCATAAGCACGAGTGAAAAGTTGAGTCTTGAGTTTTGATTTGAGAATTTTGAGCATGGGAGATGCTTTCATGTCAGCAGGGAGAGAGTTGAATAGTTGAGCGGAGTTATAGGTGAAGGTGCGGTCACCAAAGTGGACGCGTTTAGATTTGGGGACAACAAGGATGAGTGTAGTTGATTGTCTCGTGCTTTTGGCAGGTGTGCGGGCGATTATAAAATCGCTAAGATACTTGGGGGCGGTGGAGGTAAGGCATTTGTAGGTGAGAACAAGTGTCTTAAACTGTATGCGCTATACTACAGGAAGCCAATGGAGGGAGATAAGGGCAGGAGTGATATCTTTAGAGCGATGCGTATAAGTTTTTTTTTTGGCGTCTTGTTTCTTTCATGATCCTCCTGGTCCCCCTAGATGTCTAAATTCTTCAATATTTGTGGCAGTATTTTACTTTACACTGAAATTTATCAATAATTTGCACACAATTAATTATTTTATATTTAATTTGTGTTTGTGATGTAGACGAGAAGAACTTGCCTGTTGACGGGCAAAGCTCCTGTAGCAACTCCTCTCACAAAGACACTAACTACACATCAAGCCAGTATCAACTCGCTGGGTATTTATATCCGGACCACCACTCCAAGGAGTCGGGGTATGACTCGAGCGAGGGTCGCGTTTATGCAACGATTGGCGGTGACTATAAGCGATGTAAGACGGCATGTGGCTTCTCCGCGGAAGAGATGCATCAATATACACCGCTCATTGTGGGGGACGTCGCATCATGTCATCATACAGGTGAGATACTTATTGCGGTCTTGTCATATCTGCCAAAATGTTTTTTATAATGTTAAGAGGAACACAGGCAGCGAGTCCACATGTTCCGGAGGCAGATGATGTGGTGTTTTAATCATTAAAATTAAGTTCAGACAAACCTTGATCAATATTAATAATAATAAAGCTTTATTTAGAGTGCCAAATTATCCCTTGGTCAATGATGACAAGATGTCGACAACACTTTAAAATTTGCGACTTAAAAAAACATAGACTAATGAAATTATGTACTGCAAAGCCTAGTAGTGGTTTTAAATTTGTCTAAACTTGTACAATATACACATACTTACGGTGATGACTTCGAATTATGAAGAGTTAAATGTAACAAAACGTGAACTAAGAATACGCATCAGAACTGTGCATTAAGTCAATCTGTAAGCACGAATGAAGAGGAGAGTTTTTAGTTTGGATTTGAAGATGTTTAGAGTGGGAGATGTTTTGATGTCAGGAGGGAGCTCATTGAAGAGTAGAATGGAGTTGAATGTGAACAGACGATTGCCGAAGTGTACATGCTTAGATCTTGGGACAACCAGATTGAGTGTTTTCGACTGCCTCATGTTTCTGGCAGACTTATGAATGACTGTGAGATCACTGAGATACTTTGGTACAGTGAGATTGACACATTTGTAGGGAAGAACAAGTGATCGATTCCAAGTCTGGCCAGTTTACTATATGTACGTTTTTTTCTGGCAAAAGTGGCTCATTCTATCAGCTAATAGGGATCTGGGTGGCACTCGTGTGTTTAAGAAGGGTCTTCGTTTATCTGAAAGTGTCGCCTGTCAAGTGCTCCCTGGATGGCCTCTGTAGCACTAACCTCTCCGCAGTCACATCTCATTGTAAATGATCATGAACTATCACAGGTTTAGTGGAATGATCGCCATATGTTGACTGTCTGTAATGCTTTTGGAACTAGTGATGTGAATGGATGAAAGTCCCCTATCTGCCCAGACTTGGTATTTTCCCCGCCTTCATGAATGACATTAATCTGTTTGTCATTTTACCGTCAGACTAGCTTTGTAAGGAAAACAGGGTGATACAGTCTATTGTCAAATACATGTGTAGAGCATACACAGGACAGGTGGAATGTCTCTCGAGCTCTGAACATATATGAGCAGGAGATAAACAGCCAGCTAATATACAAGTACTGTTCAAACTTCATTCATACTGTGTGGGAAAAGTCAATTTTGGAATAAATTGTGTAGTACTGTGCTAACCTTGTAATCTATAGCCAGTACACCCTCAGCAGGTCATCGTTATTCGGAGAGTGACAGCGCATCCCTGGAGAGCAGTCTCAGCACAGGAAGTACCCACATGAGCAGCGGAGACACATTACGCACGTTCCGTCCATTAGCGCCCTCAGTTAACTCATCCGATAAGTCTCATCCGCCAGAGTCAACACCCCATTCAACCCTCACCAAATATCCTAGTGCATCTACTCTAACCAGACAGAACCACGATCCACGGGGCACTTCCCAAGAATTTTACTACTCGGGACAACCACCAGATACTTACCTTCAACGACCTGACTATAATGGTACACATTCTCTTTTATCAATGCATCGAGTTTTCTATTATTTTGAAAGACTAGTTGTCGTGCGTAGTGGAATCTTTTGTGCGTATTCTCAATTGTTGCGTATGAATATACTGATGAAAGTCATAAATCTGTAGTCTGATTATATTTTAATGGACATTCTGTCGACATACTGTAGTCTAAGTTAAATATGAATTTATGTTAATTTATATTTATATTAGTCATAAAATATCAATTTGGTTTAAGGAATAAGCGTTGTATAGAATTGGTTCTGGCTGGAGCTTGCAGTGTGGTGATTTTAGGACTGTCTATCTCATGCTATCCTTCCTCTTCACCACCTCTTAACTTCACATATACATATACATCATATATCAGATTTTATGAAGTGTGTGACTTCGATAAGTTGTTGACGCTTGAAACCAGTGGCATGAATAGACAATGGTCAAACTTGTGTCCAGACGGTTGTTGACACTACGGTGATTTTTCACCATAATAACCACATTCATTGGCATCGTGTTAACCACATTCAGTGGCATCGTGTTAACCTTTTTCACTGGCACCTCATTAACCATATTCAATGCCACCGCATTAACCATTTTTACGTGGCACCGTGTTAACCATATTCAACAATATGAATATGGTTACTGTGGTTAATGCTATGCCACTGAATATGGTTCACACGATGCCATTGACTATCGTTAACACGATGCCACTGAATGTGGTTAACACGATGCCACTGAATTTTGTTAACACGATGCCACTGAATGTTGTTCACACGATGCCACTGAATGTGGTTAACACGATGCCAATGAATGTGGTTAACACGATGCCACTGGATTTTGTTAATACGATGCCACTGAATGTGGTTAACACGATGCCACTGACAAATAACTCTTACTATGGTGAGCGCATTGACCCGACACGTACTTGTGTGTTTAAATACAGGCCCTCTCTCATCACACGGCTGTACCATTTACATGAACCCTCATTATCATCACGCAGCCCTTCCCACATCAAGTGACTCCCCTTTGACACAAAATGGTAAGTTTTTCTGGGTGTTTTGTATCATTACCATAACTCATTTACTTCAGTGTGCGATAAACATTCATTACATGTGTATGCCTGGAACTTATTCTTCTATTTTATAGCTAATGCAAAGATAGTGACGCAAAGAGTGTAGACATAAAGTGATGAGCGGTTAATTCGATGTGAGTTTTATGCAGGTGTTATGTCCACACAGTGTTTGTGTTGTATTTTGTATCGTTTGAATACTTCGGTAACACACTGTTGCACAGTAAGCTGATTATTTGCAAAAATATCGGACTAGCTCAATAGTGGATATTAGTGTTCGAGTTTTGAATTCCACCCAATCCTCAAATGTAGCTGAATTAGCCTTTTTCAGCACAGGCATATGGTACACTGCAATACTGTAGCTACTGCAAGCCTATGTCCACATAATTGAGAGAATAAAAAATAAATTTGGCTGTATGTTGTTGTCATGCCGACGTCGCATGCTAATATCTGTAGCTGGTGAAGCCTGTGTCGAAGAAGCGCATAAAATCTGAATTATCGGTTTCAATTCTCACATTTGGCATTAACCCTCCCCATGGTCGTCCTGTGAATAACCCAGTTCAAATATCATTTACATATTTAATTTCTGTAATATTGTATATGTGACATCAAGATATATTGAGTATACGCTAACTTATGTGTGTCAGTGTGGTGTTTTATTTCCATTTTTATATCATTTCGTACTGTGTTAGCAGTTTACTTGTTTACGTTATAATCTCACACACAGGTGGTAGGTAATATGGCACTCTGCTTGATATTTTTTCACAGTGAGCGACGGAGATGTGACAATATATGCACTTTTTAGATTTTTATTCCCTCATATATCTATCTTAATAAATTATAGTTGCAGGTATGGATAACATTGGATGTTGTCAGCAACACCCGCAGCTGTCCTTATTACAAGCGCCACACATCCGACATAACCCATGCGTCACTCAAGCTTTGGTTCACAAACTTTCCCCCGCAGCGAACGCGCCGTCCCAAATCCTACCTGTGATCGCGAATGGTCATATCGATAGCGAGGAAACCTCGTCGATTGCAAGCTCTTCTAGTTTGCCACAAACTGTGACGAACTGCATCAGAAATCCCCACTATTCATCGCCGTATTACTCGCCCATAAATAATCCTCCGCCACTCTCGATAAATTCTCACACACTTGATGATATCGCCGATGATTTGAACTGCGTCGTTGCGGACGAAATGCCTATATGTCCCGCGTCGTCATCATCATCAGTGACATTGCGCGATGAGCACAAATACGATCGGATCTCGTGTGCAGACTGCCAAGAATGCATTCCACTCTGTCAAGCACAAGAATCTGAGCGGCCGCAAACCGAACACAGCATCGTGTCTCCGAAATTATTGACTAAGGTCTCATTAATTGAATACAATTCATGCATCAATGTCTAGTGATGAATGCATGGCGTGCATTTTGTAACGTTTATAATCAGGCCAAATTTAGTTCACCAGTTCGTGACAAGAAAATCGATGTGATATATTGTCATTTCCTATTTAATATACATGACCGTTTCACATGTTGTTTCTAAAAATTGAGATTTTACTAATACATCCAAAGAGGTTTTTGTGACATCGTTCATTTATCAAACAATTTTTCCACGTACCCAACTCTCCTATGTATCCTTCAGTAAATGTAATTGTACTGTGTACTGCTTTAATATACAATTTGGATTCCTCGTGACATTATTCATCTAAGGCAGTTTTTTAGTGAAACATGATACATGATGTAGTTTGTTTGGTATAAATATTTGGAGATACTATTCTCTCAATAGCATTCAACATCAAGAACTAATTAATCAAGATAAATAATGAATGGTAATTCATGAATTTTCTATTAAAATGTATATCTACGATGTGCGGTTTAATGCATATTCATTAGGGATGTAGCTTCTGTTTTTGATATAATGATATTCACCTTGTGATCAGTGGAGTATTAGAATTGATAAGTACATTTATCGCCATGTACCTTTTTGTGGTTAAATAATCATGTAGCTGCTGATTTATGTAATTCATTAAAGTGCTAGATTATGATGTACAATCGTAGATAAAGTCCGTTATTGCCACCACTTAATTCATCCATCATAACAGTGATTTTAGATAGATGCCCTGTTGTTGGAAAATTCAACAAATCGCAATTACGTGCCGTCGATGCGAAATAATAGTTTTCGATAATATACGGGCCTTTTGCTGATCCCATTGGGTGTCTTTGTTATGATTTAACTTCCTTTTTACTGTTTGATGTCTGTTTAATAGAATGGTTTCAGCGTAATTGTCGGTGGATTTTTCATAAGTTGCCACGACTTTCATTAATCCAAATAAATCCATTTTGAGCCCGACTGGGCGGGAGTGCCGGTGTTTTTTCATTTCCCGTCCAATTTTATAAAGCTGTTTATGTCATGAGACAAAATGCATTAATAAACTTTAAAGTAGTTACTTATATCGAATGAGGATGAAAATATTAAAATTACCATAGCAGGTAGATTAATAAATTGATATATTATATGCTATAGTACATTTTGACTACGTATCTACAACGCCTTTTGCCTGTAGATACAAGTCTACTACAACAGTTATGGTTTGAGAATGATCTAATTTTTATTGAGCCAGTTACTACTTCTGTGGTGTACACTGTACAATGTCGATGACCTTGCTCTTATATGTTCGATAAAATATAGTGTATACAATAGATCTCTAGACATTAGGGGAATGCTAAGAACGTGGGTTTAATGTTATAATTTTAAGCTGCGTATAATTCAAGTAGTTAATCGCGGCACGTCGACCAAAAACAGTTTTCTGTTGCATGCAACCGAGGGAGACAACGTTATTAGTGTATATTGTTTTTGTGAATTTTATGATTATCATGTTGAGAAATTTTAAGACAATAAAAATGTAAATTAACACCGTTCTCAAAATTTTTGAATATATCATCATGATCATGTAACAACGCCCAAGAATAACAGAATTAACTAATTGTATATGGTGAGCACATGCCTCAATTTTTCTATTCTATTATTCATTCTTGCGATTGGATAATCGCCGGTCGTAATTGTAGTTTATGAATATCAGCAGTAAAATACACCTCTCTTAGATCTCCATTCGGTAATCTATCATCTATTGATGCCTGACCTCAAAAAGGCGAAGGAAGATGGAAAACGAGCGACCATTGTTTTCCCTGCGAGATTGTTCGTTGAATGGGCGAGTAGTTCGAGAAGAACGTTCCGTGACTGGTTAACGAGACGCTCAACACCAGCTATCTATAGCGTCGTGGAATGTTGCTGGCGGGCTTGATTATCAGTTAAAAATTCCCGACTTTGCTCGCATTCTTAGTAAATATGACTTAATTTATTTACAGGAAACATGGTCGAGAGAATCGTCATTATTAAATTTGTCAGGTTATTTATGTTATCACTCGTTTAGGTCGACAGATTGTTACGCAAAAAGAAGCTCTGGTGGTATTGTGATTTACGTTAAAAATAGTATCCAACAATATATTTCATTGATATAAAAAAAGACTCAGATAAGATATTGTGTGGGTTAAAATAAATAAGCAACTAGTAGGCCACGGCGATTTATACCTTGGTGTGTGTTATTTCTCACCTTATAAACCCCCACACAATGACAATTCGGTCGATTTATTTCAAGAACTTTCATTAGATGTGTCACAATACAGGGATTTGGGGGATGTTTTTATTGCCGGTGATTTTAATGCAAGGACCGGGGTTCTTAACGACTTCATTGATCTTGAAAATGAACGTGATGAAGAGTATATTCAAATCCCGCATGAATTTTCCAGTAGTAACTTAGGCGAAACAGTACGTTATAACAGCGATAAGACCATCAACTTGTATGGTCATCGCCTCATTGATTTATGTCGGACGAATAACTTATACATATTGAATGGTCGGACGGGCGAAGATACGAATCTTGGGTGTTTTACTTGTCATAAATATAACGGGGAGAGTGTTGTTGACTATATGGTGGGTAATGTAGAACTGAAAGAACGTATCGAGAACTTTTGTGTGTCAGCTCCCTCAGTGTCACGAGCCTGGTCCGACCACTCGATATTGTGTATGACACTAGAATGTCAGAGGCTGGTGAAAAGTGACGATATATGTATTAAAAGGCGTGTACCTTTCAAATGGAATAGTGAATATGTGAATTGTTATCAGGAGGAATTAAAATGTCCTAATAATATTGAGGTTTTGGATACTATTAAAGAATTTTTGTCTGGTGGTAATGGGGATGTTGTTGCATGTATTGATGAGTCAGTTGAGGTCATAAATAGTGTTATTATCGATTCATCTAAGTGTTTTAAAACACAAGAAGTGGTGAATTTGAGGTTTAAAGGTGGTATATGGTATGATTTGGAATGTAAAGATGCTAAGGATAAGTTTGAGTTTACACAACGATTGTATAACTTCGATAGTAGTTATGAGAACTATGTAGAATTCAAAGAAAGTAGGAATAAATATAGGAAAATTTGTAGGAAGAAGTTGTATGATTTTGAGAGGGCGAAGGGTCGAAAATTAAATCTTTTGAGTAAAGGCCAGCCGAAAGAATTCTGGACATTCTTGAAAGGTCAGAGGAAATCAATCCCGGTAACTCCCAAATGTAATTTTGCTGCTTATTTTTCTAGTTTATATAAGTTAGGTAATTTACCTTTAATTACTGTACCAATGGATTATAATGTATATGACGTTTGCGTAGTTGAAGAGCAAGAAAGGGAGATTACTCCTAGTGAGTTGTCTGCTGCCATATCGCGATTAAAACGGGGAAAGGCTGCTGGTCATGATTACATCTGTAACGAGATGCTGATAGAAGGCTCGTTTGTACTGTTCGAATATTTGTTATTACTATTTAATTATATCTTATCCACCGGATACTTCCCCAGTGAGTGGAAGAAAAGCGTTATTATAGCATTACATAAGAATGGGCCGACAAATATCCCTGACAATTTCCGCGGTCTCGCGATCACGAGTACATGTTCAAAGTTGTTTACATCTATTATTAATGACCGCCTTGTGTCCTGGAGTGAACGCCGGTTTCTTTATGACGAGGCACAGTTTGGATTCAGAGCGAAGCATGGTACCTCTGACGCCATATTTTGTCTAAAATCTTTGATAGATATTTCGTTAAATTGTAAGTTTAAGAGATTGTATTGTTTATTTGTTGATTTCAGAAAGGCGTATGATTTTATCGATCGTCGATTACTTTTCTATAAATTACGTCGTTTAAAATTCAGTAGTAAGATATTAAAGTTATTGATGAATATCTATGACGGGGTTAGTGCGAGAGTATGGACTAACAATGGTTACTCAGAAAGTTTCCCGTGCGAGATCGGTCTGAAACAAGGGGAGATATTGTCGCCATTTCTTTTTTCATGCTTCATTAATGATCTGAGCAAAGAACTTTCGCGCGAACCTCTCGGTATTCCACTCACTGGCGGTGAACGTATTGGTTGCATTCTGTATGCCGACGACACGGCTATCGTTAGCCAAGATGCGGCAACTCTGCAGAAAGCCATTGATCGATTAGAGGAATACTGTAAGACCTGGGGCCTTACAGTTAACGTTGCAAAGACAAAGGTCATGGTTTTCCGCAGAGCCCGTGTCCGACCAGGTGGTGAATCATGGTCGTATGGTAGACAGGAGATTGAGGTGGTCGATAAATTCAAATATTTGGGTTTGGTTTTCTCACATAATGGGCTATTCATGGATGCGCAAACGACACTGTGTAATCAATCATCCAAGGCTTTGATCAGTTTGGAAAAAAACCTGCATCATTTTAAAGCACTTCAGTGTTCAGTTAAATCTGATCTTTATGAGCAAACAGTAAAACCCGTATTGTTATATGCAT
>WURV02145816.1:0-18454 GCA_011762755.2 Epimenia babai
AGGAATGATCTTGTTCAGAGTTGGGTCGTTACTGAGAATAGGTTGGAGCTCATTGACGATGCGCGAGATGAACTTGACGTGTGGGTTGTAGTAACGAAAACAGCTTATTGACGATTTTTCTGTTACAAAAAAAAACGAATGACACTAATGATAATTTCGAAGACGAATAATTGTACACGAATGAATGAAAATCCAGACTGGACACACTACATACTATTATGCATTTTAACAGTCGAGGGTTAGTCTTAGAATCAAATAAATAGCTGCACATTTAGTTGCCGACAGCCTCAATTGGAAATCCAGAGCGACACAAAAAAGCAGTTTATTTCGACGACCTGCTACAAATTCAAAATGTAACGATAGGGGTTTCATTAGAAAGGCCTCTTATTTCTCTTTCAAATATGAAAAATTTAAATACGAAAAATTAAATTCAATCAAGATTTCTTAGAGATATGGATATTTTCCCGAGACAGGTCAAAATGCCATCGGGACCAAGTTTTATGTTTCTTGGTGAAGAAATTAAAAACAAAATTCCTTTGCGCCACTAACAAGTTGGTGTGTTAGAAAGGTGTGAAGGCTTACCCCCCCCCCTCTACAAACAAGTGGGCCCGTTTCGCCATATCACCTACGGTGCTGCGAGCGACGCCAGGATTCTGACCTGAACCGTGAGATGCCTAATAACTGCCGAAGTCGACAGCTGGAGACTGACTCCTGCTGTCGTTCGCAGGCCCCTTGGCGATATGGCGAGGGGGGCACTTGTGCTTGGAGAGGGGAGAGGCCACGTAGAAGAATCGGGCCTTAAGCCGTCACACCCTCTTAACACACAAGTATGTCAGTAGTACCAAAGAACCGTCGCAATTATTGTCTTGATTCATCTCCAAGAAACATAAAACTTGGTCCTGATGGCATTTTGACCTGTCTCGAATATCTCTGACAAATGTAGATTAATTTTATTTTTCGTAGCTCATTTCAAAGTAAAATAGCACGCCGTTCGAATGAAACCCATATAATGTATATTCGTTGCATTTTGAGTTTGTAGCAGATCTTTGATACAAAAACAAATGATTTTTTGTGACGCTCTGTATGTTAACAATCTCGTATAATTGTATTAGAGCAGCATTTATCGCTTTCCGTCTTAATTTATAATGTAAACCTGCCGCTACATCCGCTATTGATGCATTGCCAACCTCCCGGGTGGCAACTGGTAAAGGCTTCACCCTTGTTCACGCCGAAGGCCCCGTGATGGCTAACAATGAGCAACCATGTACTCTTTGAACTATTAAATTGCATTTTTGACCTCGTCACCTGCGTCATTGAGCAGATGTATAGATAGGTGGGGTTGTTCGGAAAGTCCAGTCAACTGCACTTAGGAAGTTACAATATACGTATGTGTGGAATATGATGAAAATATAATTTTGAAAAACGCAAAGGGTGTAGTGCAATTTTATTTATGTTATTGAATCTTAGCCGCGTTCAAAGCGACCGTCGCTGCATCACCATTAATTTTATGATTTATAAATAACTCATTTTAATGCAGATCGAATCTCATGGGGGGATTGCGTGCTTTCAAAAGTAGCGGATGGCTAAAGAGCGCGCGGAATCATATCCGGTGTGCCCGGTTTTAAACTCGTATCGTCTCGCGAGAAAAAACGTGGCTGTCACCGGCGCTCTCGGCAGCTTCCCCTTAAACTGACGCGATATTTTCACGCTAGTTTTATGTTGTTATTCACCGCCATCTTGATTTTCTTATTTATCTGACAACGAGACAGGGTAGCAATTGGCGAAACTTAAAAATCGTTACGTCGATCACCATCAAGACACGTTCCTAGGAATATTGAAGATGATAAAACAGCATTACTCCCAGAGGTAGCTGATTATTAATAACATAAAACTGTCTACTAAATTCTCACAAATATTTTTCTCGTCGGACACTTGAGGAGCAGAAGGAGCGCTGCACTCGAAGGTCGTTTTTTTCTGCGCTGATCCTTAACAAGTCATTTATCCCCGATTCTTGGAGTAAACCCATCTCTAAAATGTGTAGACACCTGATATAATTTTTGACAGGTGATGACAAGAGTGCCAAATGTGTTGTACCTGTACTTAATATATCTGCTTAACACTTATTGCAAACACCCTCCTTATGTGGTTTCAGGGAAGTTTACAATTATACTTTGCATGTTCGTGGAATTTAGATATAAAAGTTTATGTACGTATTCAGGGTGCAGTGTGGTAAGGGGGTCATGCGAATCAAATAGGGGTCATGTAAGAAGCACGCCGGTCACTGACGATGTAGGCCCCGATAGTCCCAGTATTGATAGCGAAAATTAGCATCCCGACACCGCTCATGTAGAACGACCAGTTTAGATGTTCACGGTAGTCCGAGGGCAGCGACAGGGTGTAGCAGACGACCGTTACGAGAATACTTGATGCTGTCAATCAAACGATCTTAACGAATAAGGGAAACGCGAAAACTCGCCGATCAAACGCTACTTACTACAAGGGTATGTTGTATAATTTTCTACCCACGCGCGACTTCACGTACGCTAGCACACACATCTCGATACCATTCTCCTTACACCAGTTTTCGCATTAATCGCAGGCAACAAGACCCCAGAAAGCGGGACGACCAAACTCTAGGAAATACACAGTGTGATGTACTGGTGTGTTGACGACTTGAGGTGTGCAAGAACAGCACCTCAGCAAATACATAGGATTGCATGGTGGTATTATTGAACACAGGAATCCCCCCCCCCCCACAAAAAATAGGTATAAACCAGCGAATTAATTAAACCTCACATTTGTATATAAAAGACTGCGATAAATCAATGATTTATTTCTTTGCTAAATGTTAGTAACGTGATGTTGATGGGGTAGCCAACGTCGATCTCTGAATAGCTGGAAAGAAAAGCACATAAAAAAACTCGCAAAAAAGTCCTATTAGAGGTATAGGTTTTTTCCCCGTGCATTTCTTTCTAGCTTAATATTATTGATGCTCATATGCCACCTGTGAGCAAAGCAGCAATATCCATGTTATTTCGATTTAATACCAAATATATGGAATATATGTGGTTATTATTTGACGAGTCTTTCCGAATTTGGGTATAATAATATATTCTGAGAATGTAATTCTTACTTTATTGTGGGCAAAGCTAAATCAAAATTACTGCATTTCTGAAAACTCTAACTGAAAACTTTAATTTGGACATTGAGTTTCGATACGTTCGACGTTCCGGTCGACGAGGTAATCAGCGCGGTGATCGCAGCATCTCATGAGTTCTGAGTTGTAATCTACAGTAAGTTGATGCTACAGATCGATAAAACTGTCAATAAGCACGCAAACTTACGAACCGGAAGTGAGCGAGAAGAGAGCTGAGAAACGAATCCAAACTGGCACGTTTCGGTAAAACGTATAGAACATGAGAAAGGTAAAGGCGGTTACACCATTCAGTAGCGCAATAATAGAGAAGGCGCGCCCAGTGTTGAATATGGCGTCTGAAAACAAAGACCAATCATAGCATGTATAGTATGTCTATGTGTGTTTTCACGTCTGGATGTGGTCAGAAGTATTCTGAACCACTTGCCGTCAAACCTACTTTTATTCCAAACTATAAACGCAGTCTATTTATTCCGTCAGCGGTTGCAGGCGCGGTTTTGAATGGTAGAGATTGCAACAATTGAATTCGCACATAAAATCAACGTCTTTATTATGATCATCATTACCCTTATTATTACCATTATTATTTCATATTGTCGGCGTCATTATTATTCTTATGAAATAAGCACCCAATACTAGAAGTGCCACTCAAATCTTTCACCGTCAATAACGAAGTAGTAAAACATTTTTTCCTCATTTTAAATTGTCATGAACTTTCGATACCGATCTTCGTTCAAGAAACGTCGCCTTATTTGGCGGCCTATCTTCGAGCATGCCTGTTCACAAATCTACCTGCGTACCAACCTAAATATATTTAAATGCTCCAGCGACTTACCTAAATGTGTAACCAGTTATCTACATACGCTATCACTTTGTACTTTTCATTTACCTATCCCAAATTTTGTTATCTTGCATAAATGTACCAACACATCTATTTTTCTCACCTCACTCCTTAGAACATATCGGACTTTACACGCGCGCGCAAATACACCGCCACACCCCCACACTCAGATCTGCCACTAGTACTCAGTGACGCTCATACATCTACCGACCCATCTCATCGACAACCTCGGTACATCCAATACGACTTTAACATATTGTCCTCACCAGTGTTATCCGTCATATACCCGCAGATTGATCCTGTACATGACCTCCAAAGTCCGGAATTTAACGACCCCAATCGGAGCCAATAATCGGTGCTGTTTCCAAGTAGATGACAGAACCAAGCGGCAGATGTGAGCCCTAGACAGACGAGCAGAACTCTCGGCGTGCTCATCGTTTGTTAATCGTCCGGAAGATTAATTCATATCACATTATGATTGAAGCATATCGTGTAGCATCGCATTGATAACATACGTTATTCAACATTTCAGATCTGGTACGATGTAATCACACAAAACAGAAGAAGTTGCTAACTGAGATGCCCGGCAATACCATTTGTATTTTTGATCGACCTCATCCTTATTTCTTATGAGTGAAATATAAATATGTTTAAAGCAAAAACGATGAAATTAAATTTATTTGTTTCAGGTGTAAAATGCAAACGTTACAAACACATTTCGCGTGAAACACTCGCCTAACACTCAAAGACGATGATGTTAAATTATATAAAATTTGCACCTAACACGATACAGGTAATGGAGATCAATTTTAGATACAATTATGTATATTTACTGTGAGAATGAAATAGATAACGGTGTTGAATATTACAGCGGAAAGTAAAACAAAGGGAAATCATATGGAGGCAAAATCGCCACCGATATCAAGAATTGGTGAAAAACATAAACAAGCAATCTCTCTTTGAAAGTGTTTATTTACGATAAATTAATAAAGTACTGTTGAACTATTCAGTGAAAGTAATACTTAATAAGTGTGTTTTGAAATGGCTTTTGAATTTGCTGAGAGTTGTACATTGTCGGATGTACGCTGAGAGTGCATTGAAGCGCGATCTCCAAAATTAACACGTTTTTTTTCCGAGCATGAGGGAGGAGACGAGGAAGACGAGCTTGTTGAACACATCGTATTTCTGTATCGTTATCGGTGCGCCAGGTATACTTTCACTATATACCTGCCCTTGGGACTTTTTGTCATTAGGACTAGTGTAAGGACTAGTGTAAATTACCTCCCGGGGAGGAAGAAATGTGAGTGGCCTACTAGCGCCTTTGCTTAGAGCTATTGACGTAAATAAATTTATGCTGAGCGTGGTGACACACACAAAATATATACGTTAAGGTTGTTTAGTACGACGATTCGTAGTGGAGACAACAGAACAACCCAACAAAGTCAAAAGCACCGACCCGAGCGAGTGGCTAACTGATCACAAAAGGGGGTATAAAAACAGTGTGGGAGAAAAAGTAAAAGACATAGCGAGACTATAAGGCGGAGATAGTAATGAAGTCTGAAAAAAAGTAGCCAGCGGTAGAAAAGGGGGAGACATGGTTGAGCAAAAGTGTGTAGACAATAACAAATCTTTGTTATTGAGGCCATGTTGTGGGTTTTAGCCGAGGTAGTATGAAAAAACGCTCTGAGTTACCTGTACTTTAATTTTTTTACGATATGGTTAACATGGCAGCTTACATCTCCGTAATGGTATTGGGGTAGCCAATGTGGTTCTTTAACTAGCTGTGAAGATATTCACAGTCGAATCCACGACCTCCAGATAACCGGTCTGGCGCTCTGCCAACTGAGCTACAGGGCAAGCTTTCTCATGTGCATTCAGATATTTAACACCGTTTTTTAGAACCACTGATGTTTTAAGTCCGTATATCATAGCCAGCAATATATACAGATATCTGTAACAAGCATGATGATGGACTATAACTTGATTGGCTGATTTTTGCGGTGCTTTACATATTAATCTGATGGTAATGAGGGTCGCTTCTATGGATAGCTGGAGAGAAATACAGAGAAAAAACCTATATCTATATCTAAAATGGGACTCAAATATTGAGAAAGATTTTTCGTGGAATATTAAATTATGAAAAAATATATTAGGGTTGCGAAAGGGCATTGTTGTACGTGCGACTGACATTTAATTATAAGGTAGCACCAAAAGCTCGCCTTTTCCCTTACATTTGGTCCACGTGTAATGGTTTCGCAATAATCAATAAGTAAGATGTATTATAATAGAAAAAGGAACGGACACGTTCATACCGTACCATCAAATAAAACAATACTTGATATTTATTATCATTTATCCATCGAATGTACGCGGATTATCACACATTTCTATTGTATACCTAAAATGTACAATATTTGACAGAATACCAATTACGGGAGGTATGCGTACAATACTTGAGTAATTACAGCAATGCATCAGGAAGAAATATAGATGAATAACGGAGAAGAGAAAACGTCGATTATTGAAATCAGCGCAATTTTGTAGGTATCGTTGGACAGAAGTGCCAGAAGTGCTTTAGCAACTTGTGAGAGACAGTCCCACTGGTAGGAAACTAGAAAAGACGACTGACAATGGCTCTAACGATCATACACTTATACGAAATATGTTACCAATCTCATATACTTGTATTAGGGTCGCTTTTATCGCTCTCCGCCTTAATTTATAATAGTAACCCGCTGCTATATACGCTCTCGATGTATTGCCCGTTTCCCGGGTGTGTTAACCGGCGAACGCTCGACGCTAGTGAACGCCGTGGTCAAGGTTATGGCTAACAACGAACCTTGTTCCTTTTGAACTGTTGACTTGCGCTTTTTACGGGCGTCCATGAGCAGAGGTCCATATTTAGAGAATTTCGAAAAAAAAGCTATACCTCTGATGGGACTCGAACCCACGACGCCCAGATAACCGGTCCGGTGCTCTACCAACTGAGCTACAGGGCAAGTTTTCCTCTGTGCATTTAAATATTTAACACAGTTTTTTAGAACCGCGGATGTTTAAAGTCCGTGTATCATAGCCAGGATTATACACAGATATCTGTAACAAGCATGATGATGGACCATACATTGATTGGCCGATTTTTGCGGTGTTTTCCATATTAATGTGATGGTAATGGGGTAGCTATAAATAGCTGGCGAGAAATGCACAGAAAAAATGTTTTTTTCCTGTGCATTTCTTTAGAGCTATTTATAGAACCACATTGACTACTGGCTACCTTCACTACCATCGAAAAAAATAGACGTCGTAAAAATGACCTAGGTGTGGTGTCCGAAGAGTTTTGTCAACTACACGTTGAAAATTATATTATACGTATAGTTGGAATATGGCTCACTTCATTTATACATATGATTTATAAGTAACTCATTTTAATGCTGATCGACGGTCACACAGGAAAATTGCGTCCCTTTAAAATATAGTGAAAGGCGAAAGAGCGCGCGGAATCATATCGGTTGATATGTACTCGCATCATCTCGGGAGAAAAACCGCTTTGTAACCAGTGCTCTCGACAGGTTGGCTAAAATAACGCGATATTTTCTGCTAGTTTTAGGTTGTTATTCATGATATTTATCTGACAACGAGACGATGCTGCATTAAGCGAAACATATCAATCAATGGGCTGAAAACTATAGGAAACTAGCTGCACTCCCAACCGAAAGGTAGAGGGTTTGAAAGGGACGGTCGAGTTTTCTGCGATGATGAATGAAATGAAATTGTTTATAGAGCTCTTTTAACACATGGCTATCAGAGACATTTTAACAGTATAATTAACTAGAAACACATGGAATACGATGATCTTTGGCAAGTCATTTATTCCCGATTATTGGTGTAATTTCATGTCTAAAATGGATAGATGCTTGATATCATCTTTGACAGGTGTTGATACGAGAGCCGAATGTATATTACCTGCACTGAATATATCTGCCGACTAACACTCATTGTAAACAACTTTCCCATGTGGTTTAGGGGACGTTTAGAATTATACTTTGTATTAAAGGAGTGTTCGTACGATTGGGATATTAAAGTTTATCGACGTATTCACGATGCAGTTTCGCAAGGGGGTCATGCAGATCAAATAGGCGTCGTGTAAGCAGCACGCCGGTCACTGACGATGTAGGCCCCGATAGTCCCAGTATTGACGGCGAAAAGTAGCATCCCGACACCGCTCATGTAGAACGACCAATTTAGATGTTCACGCCAGTCCGAGGGTAGCGACAGGGTGTAGCAGACGACCGTTATCAGGACACTGCATGCTGTCAATCAAACGATCTTAAAAAATAAGGTAAACGCGAAAACTCGCCAATTAAATAATACTTACACGCTAGCACACACGTCTTGATAACATTCTCCTTACACCACGTTTTCACGTCGATCGAACGCAACAGAATTTCAGATAGCGGGACGTCCAAATTCTAATCGTCAGTGTAATGTACAGGCGTGCTATTGATGAGAATATAAAGTCAGCACATTAATAGGATGGGATGGTAGTTTTATGAAAGGTATCTTATTACAAGAATCCCCAAAAGAACGAATAAGGTATACACCAGTGAATTAATCAAATCGAACAGTATAAATGCATGATAAATTTCATAAATTTGATGGTCAAGATCATGTAATTCTATATATTATCTATAAAATCCTATATATGTAATTCTTAGTTCATTGTTGGCAAAGTTGATTCAAAACGATTGCAATTCCTGGATATCTTTCACGTTTCTCAATTTGGAAATTGAGTTTCGATACGTTCGACGTCTCCCTCGACGAGGTAATCATGGCGGTGATCGATCGGAACATCTCATGAGTTCTCAGTTGTATTCTACAGGAAGTTGGTGATCTAGATAGATGAAACTGTCAATAAGGACATAAACTTACGAACCGGAAGTGAGCGAAAAGACAGCTGAGAGACGAATCCAAAGTGGCACGTATCGGTAAAACGTATAGAACGCGAGAAAGGTAAAGGCGGTTCCACCAGTTAGAAGTCCAAGAACAGAGAAGGCGCGAGCAGTGTTGAATTTGGCGTCTGAAAACAGAGACCCATCAAAACTTCTAAACTATGACTATAAGTGGTGTTTTCACGTTTGTATTCGGTCAGAAATATTCTGACCCACTTGTCAAACTTACTGTTATTCTAAACTATAAAAGCAGTCTATTTGAATATTTCATTAGTGGTTAAAGCGAGGTTTTGAATAGCAGTGATTGCAACATTTAAATTAGCACATAAGATCTTTACGCCTTTCTTCTATTACAACCTTATATGGAATGATTTACCAGGTTGGATCATGTGAAGATTTTGCATTAAAGTACTAGCGAATACTAACGGTATAATTAAGCACCGAACACTGGAAATGCCACTGAAATTCGCCACCGTTAATAAAGTAGTAAAAGCAATAGTTGAATTTTAAATCTGGGACACTAATTAGTCATCGCTCGTATGGGATCGATAACAATCTATGTACAAGATGCGTGGTTTTATTTGGCGTCCTTGTCTATCTTTGAACAGGCCTGTATACAAATCTACCTACCTACCAACATAGATATATTGAAATGCTCTAGCGACTTTCCGGGATGTGGAACCAGTTATCTACATACGCCATCACTATGTACTTTTCATTTTCCCATCGCACATTTTGGTTTCTTGCATAAATGTACCAACACATCTACTCACCTCACTACCTAAAACAAATCTGACTTGACACGCGCGCACACGCACTCAAATACACCCCCTCCCACACACACACACATCCATCTACCGAACCATCTCCTTGACAACCTCGGTACATGCCATTTAACTGTAAAATTTTGTCCTCACCAGTGTCATCCGTTATATACCCGCAGATTATTCCTGTACATGACTTCCAAAGTCCGGAGTTAGACGACCCCATTTTAAACCAATAATCGGTGCTGTTTCCAAGTAGATGACAGAACCAAGCAGCAGATGTGAGCCCTAGACAGACGAGCAAAACTCTCGGCGTACTCATCGTTTGTTAATCGTCTGGAAGATTGATTCATATTACATTATAATTGAAACATATCGCATTGATAACATACGTAGTTCAACATTTCGGATCTAGTGGTAAGTAAGGCGCAATCCCACCAACCAGAAGCTGTTTACTTAGATGCCCGGGCAATACCATTTGTATTTTTTGATCAACCTCATTCCATATTTCTTTTGAGTGAAATAAAAAATATGTTGCAAGCAAAAACTAATCGTATTTCGTATAGTTATAGCGGCGCAGGGTACACTTACACTATATGTCCGCCCTGAAGACCTTGTCATTTGTACAAATGTAAGTACTAGTATGGATCATCGGAAGAGACAAACCCTTCCTGGCGAGGATAAAATGTGAGTGGCCCACTTATGCCTTTGGAATAAGTTACCAGAAACCATTCAAAATGCCAACACACTCAATTCATTCAAACGTTCACTTAAAACCCATTTGTTTTATTCTATTATGTTTACTGTTCACCGTGTCTCATGTTTATACTTATTTTTCAGCGATGTATAATGGGGCTTTAGAGACAGTTTAGTTATAAAGCACCGAAAAACGTAACTTTATCCTATTATATTATTGCCCAGAGCTATTTACGTGTATAAAATTAAGTGGAGCGATAATTTTGACAGTTATGCAAGTGCTTTTGATGGGCTGTGAAATGGCACAGTTTCCTGTAAAACGAAAAGTAAAGCTAACGCAATTATTGAATAACCTAGGAGGGAGAGAAACAGAGAGAGGGAGAGCGGGAGGGAGAGTGACGGAGTGAAAGCGATAAGGAGAGAGATGGAGGGAGAGAGACAGAGAGAGAGGGAGAGCGGGAGGGAGAGTAACGGAGTGAAAGCGATAAGGAGAGAGATAGAGGGAGAGAGACAGAGAGAGAGGGAGAGCGGGAGGGAGAGTGACGGAGTGAGAGAACGGAGAGAGAGAGAGAGAGAGAGAGAGAGAGAGAGAGAGAAAGAGAGAGAGACAGTAAAAGACAAAGTGAATCGATAAGGCGGCGGTAGTAATAAAGTCTGAACAAGAGTAGCCAGCGGTAAAATAGGGGGAGAAGTGGGTTGAATGTTTGGAGAATAGGTTACGATTTACTAATCTTTGTTATTTGAAGGCCATGTTGTGGGTTGTAGCCGTGGTACTATGAAAGAAAGCCATATGTTATCTGTATAAAATGAAACTTATAGTGCCTTTTAACACATTGCTATTAAGGAAACTTTACTTTTCCTCTTGTACGCTGTGGCTAACACGGAAGCCTACATCTCCGTAGTTTCCTATGTAATCATAAAAGCAGACACAAGCATTAATCCCGTACCTACCGGATGTGGGCGGCGGTAAAGTGATGCTCACGGTGGCAGGAGTAGTCAAGTAAAGATGACTTGATCGAAGAAAACGATGGATAGTCTAAGTTGTTGAAAATGATCGGGTGATAACTTTCGTACGTTGTCTGTACAGTCTCCTGGTATTTCGAAACGTATCTTAGCCCGGTACGCGATTTGCCAATTCGATATGGACTGAAGTGTGTCATCGATGCGACGCAACGATGCGTTAGTACTTTCCCCCAATATTGTTTGTATGATTACAATTCGTCGTTATCTTAACGCTTACCAAAGTCCAAAGATGAACCGCGCTAACGACGCTTCTAAACAAGGTCACTCAATATAATCCGTTGGCTGTTTTTGACACGAGCGTGACGTCGCGCGTAGATAGCGCCATATCCGAGACTTTAGTAACTCATTCGATAAGGCTAGCAGTCAAGTTTAACAAATGACCAAAGGCTACTGAGCCATGAGCATGTAGACACATCATTATCACCGCGTATTTAAAACGTTTATTGCATATTACGTTACTTTTCATATCATTTGGTACACGCGTAATGGTTTCGCAATAAGTAACATGTATTTATAAAAGATAAAGTACACTTTCATACCGTACTATAGAAAAAAGCAATACTTGATATTTATTATGGAATATACACGACACATCACAATTATAGACCTACAATGGTCTATATTAATACAGTGTACAATATAAACAGAATACCAATAACAACGGGTATACTATCTACGTTCTTTAAAGCGCATTCTTCTTTCTCTCCCATCTATAATCCCCTTTCTCGTTCAGTTGTTCAACTTCAATCGCTTGGCTTTGGCTACTTCCCTGACAACTTTTAAATGTGCCACGAAACGTCCTCTCCCGAAAAAGTCATCACTTGACAAGGATATTCTGAAGAATTACAGACCGGTCTCAAAACTTGCGATATTTTAGAAATGGCTCTACCGTGTTGTCGTTAAGCAGCTGAATGATTTCTTTGCTCATAATTCCCTTTTACTTCCAATTCAGTCAGCATAAGGATCCAAACATAGTGTTGACACGACTCTTCTTTCCGTCTCGAGGGAGATTCTCTCTTGTCTCGACTCGGGCCAAACAGTCCTCAGTCTCCTCCCTGACCTTTCCGCCGCCGTTGACACCACTGACCATTGCATTCTCCTTTCTCGTCTTTCGCATTCATTCGGCATCAGGGGCACCGTTTTTAATTGCATACAGTCTTATCTTAGCAATCTTTTGTCGTCAGTGTCGGTCACAATCGCTTCGATCCCCTCCCGCTTCTTTGCGGAGTACCGCAAGGCAGTGTATAGGGGCCTATTTGGTTCAGTTTCTATCCTACCCCCTTCATCTCATATCGTCTCCCGGCCAGTACTGTGACCTTTACGCTAACGCTACTCAGCTATGGCTTCCGGTCGATGTTGTTAATACCGCAGAGTTATCTTTTTCTATCGGCCGTATTGAGCGGTGCCTTGGTGACATTTCTGGTTGAATGACACTGAACAAGCTTCAACTAAACTCCTCAAAAACAAACTCCTCTGTATCTCATATCCTTACCGTCGTATGCCACTTCCTCCTGTGTCGCTGCCCTTTAAGTCATCTGTTATCGCACGCACCACCAGCCAATAAAATCCAGGCTTAACTTTTGATGCTAACCTGTCTTATCATCTACATATTTCACACATAATGAAATAAGGTTACTTCTTGCTTCACAACATTCGCGCAGGTTCTAAATTTTGAAGAAACATTCAAACAGATCAAATTATCTATTATTTTTATTACATTCCCCATTGACTAATGTAACTTCCTCGTCATTGGTCTCCTCGCTTCACAAATATGACGTCTACGTAGATTGCAAAACGCTGCTTCAAGGATTTTGCGCAAAATTCCATCACGGATGCACTCCGCACCGTCCTTAAAGTGGGTAAATTTGCTTCCCGTGCACTACCGCATTCAGTTCAAGGTTATTCTTCTCAAATTCAAATGTCTTGTCAATCTACTCCCTATCTACCTCTCCGACCTTATCACAACTGAACAGTCAAAGTTACAGTAGCTTGTATTCATAAAACCATCAATAGTTTCTTTGTATTAATTCGATCAGATGCAGGGTATTTTTAGTTAAAAAACGATTTTTTTCTAGCCTATTGTGATGAGTCACGTGACTGCACGAATGCGCGCGACGCTTTCAATGTTTATTGCATAGTGTGGACGCGGTGTGGAGTATTTTATAATCAGATTTTATATATGGCCTACAACATTGCACGCAATAATCGGATAGTGTACAGGCAGGAGCATTAATTTTGACAAGTTGGGCTTGATAATGCCGAACCCCTTGAAGTTATATGTCTAATAGCGCCTTCACACCGTGCGATCTATTAAACATCGTGTTGGCCAACTTGTCGAAGTGTCGTTTGACGTTGCCTTGGAGAATCGATAATCAAACTTAAGCCAATGAAAGTTGAATAAAAACATTATGACCTCGTCGTTGGTTGAAGTTTCCGATCAATCTTAAATTTGAGAGTTAAGAACTCGCATATTTTCTCCCATTGTTGGGCCTGTTTTGCCTATCGCGGGCAATATTTGCGCCGACTGTTTGATGATACAAGTTGGCCAACAAATCGTATCGTGTACAGGAGCTATAATAATGAGGCAATGTGGTAATAATTTTAGAAAGTCCCGTGTCGATATTGCAACGATATTAAAGTGTCATAGGCTCATAAGCAACTCTTTGGTGATCTCTAACGAGGTGCAATCCCATGAGAACAGAATCGCACACGAACGTTGCCGCTCCCGCCATACACATGTAGACAGACCAACGGATGTAGTGGCGCTCTTGTTTAGTCATAAAGGTCACATAGCATATTAGACTGACCGCGATAACCACAGCTGGAAATACAATGAACACATCGAGATTACACACACACACGCACGCACACACGCACACGCACACACACACTCGCACACATTTACACTCTATGAGCCAAGTGTTTATTTGTACAATGTGCTTTCCTGTCACTCACACACACACACACAGACACACTTTACTTGACTAAAAACTCGAAAGTCCCGTTTATACACGCACCGAACAACAAACGCGGACGCGAACAACACCTATTTTAAGTAGTAATTTTTGTTGCTGTGGCGCCTTAAAGGGAGGGGTTACATATCTCTAACCCACCTCTTTTGTTAGGCTTGGCATGGATAACAGCAGCTAACGGCCAACAAAGAGGTTACGCAAGTGGAAATAACGTTAATAAAAGTAGAGTAAATTAGGCATTTATCCCGCATTTCAGAGTCGCTAGTGCAGCTTGGCTTATTACGCTTTGCGAGGCAAATTGCGCTTTGCGAGGCAAATTGCGCTTTGCGAGGCAAATTGCGCTTTGCGAGGCAAATTGCGCATTGCGAGGCAAATTGCGCATTGCGAGGCAAATTGCGCTTTGCGAGGCAAATTGCGCTTTGCGAGGCAAATTACGCTTTGTAAGGAGTGAGGACTCGCAGGGGAGTTGGCAGCTCTACAACAGGCGCCGGTAAGCCACTCGCAAATTTACTTTCCCAGTGTGTATTAATTAGCGTTGCCATAAAGACATTTCACCGGTACTTATTTATGCCTAAGTCTACCAGAGAAATCGGGATAAAGTACGTTGTCCGAGGATACAACGGAAAAACCTACAGATTCGCACCATCCACCTTCCAGTTCGTAGGCCGCCGCTCTACCACTAAGCTATCCTGAATCCTGCTTAGTCATTTGTAGCCCCCCCCTCCCTCACTACATAGACGAGTATTGCGTATGATGCACTGTTCTATTTCTAGCATGTGCGAAGCAAGGCGATTAGGCAAAGCAGGCTTGTAACATTGCAAGATGATAGGCAAGTAGATAATAAGTAGGTTAGTAAGCGGGGAGTAAGTGATTAGTAATAATGCGAGTGAGTAAATGAGCGAGCGAGCACGTTTTGATAAACGTGTATTGATTAGCCTCGATGCCGCACACTTTATACATTAGGATGTTTCATCCATGTGAGCGAATGAATTCGCGTCTAAAACCATTCTCTGGTTATTATATTGACCACAGTTTGATACTAATGAAGAATCCGCAATGCCTGTTACGTTCAGGTTAGGTGATAATATATAACGAGTAAAACTATAAAACGGAGAGTCAAACGCACCCAAGAGGATGGCAAGAAGTGCCGAGAGGCGAATGTTCAGGCTTGTATCTCGGTAAAACATTTACGCGCAGATAAAACCAAAACGCATGACTCCGGTCAAAGCGGCTAGAACGGCCAGGAAGCGGACGGCGTTTAATTGAGCGTCTAAAGTTTACGATGACGAAATCGAATAAAAAATATTCCCTTCTTAACTACCTTTTCACGTTTTTCCACAAATGCAGTTTGAAACTCTTTTAAAAATTACCACCGAATTATAACCATCTGGTCATTCGAAACTTTTCCAGAAAATTCCATGCAAATACCTACTCGGTTTCACTTATACATCCATTTGCAAAGACGTTGAAAAATATTTAATGATCGACTACTTGAATTAATTAACAAAAACAACTCTTTGTCCGCTAATGTATCCACTCTAGCGCTAGGGATGTCCTTTGGGGCGCAGCCTTTGTTAGCCAGATACATAATAACACCACGGTGACAAATTCTGTCTATTTTGGTTGAAGCTGCAGTACGTACGAGGTAAGACTGCGCACATTAATAATAAATGTGAGTACACCGGAAACAACCGTGGACTTAATCACCACAATGACTACTCGCCTCGCTATATGAAGATTTTATCTGTCTAGCTTGGGTCATTCTCGGAGAGCCTATGGAATTTTCAGCCTACCCTCTAATTTTGCAGTACAGCAACAGAAACTGGGATAGTCGTGAGGAAGACAGCCCCATTATCAACGTCGTTATTTCTGTTCTACTTGAACCTCCAGCGTGGTAATGACACACAAATCAATATAAACCTTAACTTTTTGACACGATCACGTGGGTGGTATAGAAATATTTTATTTGACAACTCTACACTTACGACCTAGCATATTCATTATTACTGCAGATTTCGAAATATGTAAAACATTTTCATACGAATAAAAAACAATAATAGCATATCGATAAAATACCTTTATAGTAGAATGTTGCCCAAAATGCAGGCCGTAGACTTATATTGAATGCCAATGATAATAATAATCACACGAAGCGCCCATCAACTTATGTCGTGATTCAACCCCGAGGCTTGCTCTTCGTTGCGGTACAAAATTCACGCCATTTTTGTTGATGCGGTGTGTAGTGATAAAGACAGAGACCGATGAACGTGGCAGCCGTTAGTTGTTGGGCTAGCTTAGTAGTTGTGAATTGTAAATCGTATTATATCGAATTATGCCAACAAAGCGAACGGGGCGAAGAATTAAAAAATTACGAAAAATTCCATGATATCTCAAATCGGCCTAGATCATCATATCATACCTGAACTAAGTCTCGAAATTATAGCGATGTTTATCACTATCCCGTAGGTTTTATTAATTATGTTTGACAGATTGGATCCGTTAACTGGACCTGACAAAAACACGATCGACTCTCGAGGATGATCCAATTAAAATAGTCAGACTATTTCAATTATGTCTTAGTGTTCAATAAACATCTGTCCATCAGGTAAAATTGTACATATTTTTTGGGGTAACAAGGCGAACCGTGATCAATCCCCTTTTATCGCGATTCACGGTGAGACTCTATTTATCACAATACACCCTTAGCCTGATGAGAAGTGACTGAAGACCGGGTGGAGATTGGGCGAATATGACCGTGTCATCAGCATACAGTAGAGAACAAAATCGATGACCCGACTGGAGTTCGATACCCTCCCCAGTCTCCATCAAAAATCATCCAGGTCATTTATAAAAAGTGCAAAAAGAGTTGGAGAGAAACTATCACCTTGCCTCAAACCGATAGGACATGCAAAGTCAGCGGAGTAATTCTTTTCTTGCCATACCTTAGCTCTTGCCTGACTATAAACAGATTGCAGAATTGTAAGGAATTTCTTTCTGAGATTTATGTTTCTTAGTTTTTTTCCAGAGCTTCGTTCTATTGACGTAATCGTATGCCTTGCTAAAATCTATAAAGGCGCAATACAGTTTACATTTTCAGCTAATGATATGTCAATAGTACATTTTAGTGAAAAAAAATGCATCATGCGTGCCTGACTTACGTCGGAAACCGAATTGTGATTCATTATAAATACCGCTGCTTTCGACCCAATTTGTTAATCTATTATTGAGAAGACTCGTGAAGACTTTAGGTATTGCATTCAATAGACTTATACCACTTTTATCATCTGCTTTCCGGATAATTTCATTCTTTGGTACCGGCACTATAACACTATTTCTCCACTCGTCTGGAAAATGGGCCGTGTGGAATATCGCATTGAATAAAGTTACAATATATGGCACTAAAATCTCACTCCCTTCTATCAAAAACTCATTAATAACATTATCGTCGCCTGCAGCTTTTCTCCTCTTCACCCTTGACAATACAGATTTGACTTTCTCATGCGATACCTCCTCATCTAAAAATTCGTCACTTACCACGGCATCTGCCGTATCATCATATTCTGTGGCCTCATTATCATTACTAATAACAGGGTTCATTAGATTCCTAAAATAAGTATAAAGATCGATATCGGGGATTTTGTTGTGTTGCGTTTTTTCTCGTCACCCTTGAGAAATTCCCAGATTCGCTTACTGTCGGTCTCACTATAGTTAACGAGTTCTCTCTCTTTATTTCGTTCATAGTAGTAAAGGTTTAGTCTACACTTTTTCCTATATCGATTGCGAGCTTGCAAAAAATTATCGTGATCAGTCTGCGATTTATCGTTCCAATATTTACGTCTAGCTTCCTCGTATTTGAGCTTGGCGGTACGGCAGTCGTCATCGAACCACCTCTTTCTGGCATTTTTATATTGACTAGCACCTCGTTTTATAAAATTTCCACTGGACACAACTTCATGACATTTACCACACTTCAAAATGACAGCATTGAATATAAATGCGGCTCTGTCGACATCACACTGTGTTACATTCCCCTTGTTCAGGAGCTCGTTTAACCCGTC
>WURV02145827.1:0-18453 GCA_011762755.2 Epimenia babai
AACACATGACCAGTTTGTTTCTTTAGTGGTTCCTTTGTTATCGGCGTCGACGTCAGGCTCGTTTTGGAAGCTGAGTTCATGCGTAATTGGGAATCTCGTAACTGATTGACATTTCAGAACGGGCTACTTGGATGTTGGTTCTATGTGCACGATGGTTCCACAACGATGTGGGTTGCTAAGCAAAGAGGAATAAATGTAGTGATAGAAACTAGACACAGGCATGCTCGATTCTCTAATTGAGGCCGAACTTGAAGATGGCCTAGAGTAACCAAAATGAGACGCGGTAATATATCGATGTCCTTTTACCGGACATCTGACACACATTTCGATAAATTCAGAATTCAGCACTTCGAAAGAGACTAAATACTACATTGACTGTTGATTGTTACCGAGCCTACCTCTCTTTCAAACATCTATTTGTTCATTGTCCCATTGCTATTCGTCATAATCAAGAGCCAAATATTTTGGCACTTTTACCTCCCCCTATATATATATATATCCTGTTTGTATTCACCTCCGATTTACTACACCCAACAAAGTATACATGCATACAAAGATTCTGTTAATAATTATAGTTGATGGGGTGTTACTTCCTTTTTGTTACAGTAAAAAAAATGGAAGAGCAGCAAACTTTTTATGACATTTACTAAAAACATGATTCTCGGGTCCTCGACCACGGCCATGTTTCCTTTGCCTTTGTGCCGATCAAATCTTAAGCACCTAAAACGGAAAAAACATTTAATATCGATTTACGGCGCGGTCTAATCCGCATTTTGGCATCGCAGCGGTCTTGAGAAATGGAGCGTACAGAAGGAGACCACCCATCGCACGGAACAACGCATCGCTCCGGTCTGCACCTCGCTCTGGCGCCAGGCACCCAATCAAACACTACTCTCATCTCAAGCACCCTTCACCAGTCGGGCTTAATGTCCGCCGTTGAAGGGTCATTTTTGTTGAATTTACGGCGTATGTTTTGTCGCTTTCGAGAGCGGCTTCGGTGATAAACGGTGCCTCTGCTGAATAGTTTAAAAGAATCTACCTTAAAATATTTAGCCTGTATAGCCGTTTTACTTGACACTGAAGGGCTTTTCGGTTATTCATACCCGCTTAGATTCCATTTGTGTCCGTTAAACGGTTCACGGGCCGTGCCCGCACAACGGTATGAACCGCGCGATGTTTAGGGATGGCGGTATATTTTTTGTGATTTATATCAAAACTACATTGTTTATATCCCAGACATCGGTGTGACGTCCTACCTCAAGCGACAAATTATTTATTCCGTAGGATGGCGTGATTCCATACAAGGCTGTTAAACATCGTTTTTGTTACGAAGTTCTGCAGATAATCGGTAATACAGATTGCACATAACCTGTTACGTTATCGCTATCATATCATTAAATCTCCACGCAACCAAACTCTAATGCACATGGAAGTTTTCACATGCGCGATTTCCGCGTCGAATCCTGAAACACGTTCGCGTCTCCCCATATATCAACTGAGACATCAAGAGAGCGGTTTTTTCGACATCATACTTCATAAAACAACAATTTAACGATGTCTTAAATACTGCACCAAACCAATCCGTATTAATATCTATATCATTTGCTCGGTTGAGCACTTGCTTCCGTTAGTATGAAGGACTATCCCACTCAAGGGCGACAATCTCGGTGGCAATTGTCACAACTTCTAACGATCAGCGCTCCAACATGGCAAATCACCGTGACATTATCAAAATCTCTTGTATTATTATCAGACTATTTTCAGGCATTTTTTTTTCAATTTAAGCTGGTATATGCGACTAGATAGCGGAGTAGACTGGTTTTTTTTATAACTGTAGTATTCTGTTATATATATTATTATAAAGCCCCTATCAATAGCGTATCGTAAAACGGCTGTTATTGATGTTTCTGTCAAATTGGAGATGTAAGTCGTTCGTTTGAATAAACGTATCGTAAACCCGTTGTAACGTTACTGATGTTTTTGTCAAATTTGATCGATCGTTAGAATAAACGGATAGGTCCATTGTTTTATCGCCAATAAATCATGTAACGTAGGTACATTTTATCGCTATACCCTTCTTCTCGGTTCTATTTCGGATTATCTTTTAGGCAAGATATATTTTCTATTGGTTTTTCTAATATATTTATTTCGATATACTGTCCGTCTCAAGATAGAATATGTCGTCTGCTGATCATAATAGTTCAACTCGAACACTATAGTAAATTTCGTACTAAAATCGAATTGATTTATTGGGATGAGTTTGTGATTTTTCTCTACGGCGTGTAAACGCGGTATTGTGTAAAAGCGCAGCGTCCATAATAACCCTCGTTTCCCATATCTTATCTTTTCACTTCGTCGTTTAGACATCGGAACATCGATTTTCGGCTAAAGACCATGCGCACTACGTGACGCTAGCGACGTTCCGCGTTCCGTCTGTCATCGTTAAACGTCACGAACGTCCACGGATCGGTCAACCCTCCGCACCCGGTCAAAAGCCAGCCAATTACCCCCAGTCGACGAGATAACAATGATAGACCACGTACGGTCACTCGGCTGGCGAAAACTTCGAAATATTCCGATATTCGGGTTGGCGTTTAGTCTACGGAGTGATCTAATGCAAACACGGTTAAAACAGCGGTCGAACGACTCTATCCTCTTGTTGGACAGGCAAAGATAATCACACAGAATTTCATTTCACGAGAAATAATTAGTTTTTATTGTTTTTATTCAACCATATGAAGCGATAATGATGAAATATATTGATTCGCTGTATTTATCACTTTTTTACACATTACTTATTCGTATTTTGTGCATTTCCGACGGTGAATCGTGCTCAATGTTTTCCTCGCAAACTTATTTCCGATATATACAGTATCTGAGACCAATGCTGTTCTTACTCTGTATGTGAAACGCCGTCATTGCGAAAAGACGGTTTTCTCTCGATTCGGTTAATCTCCTTGTCTATTTGTGCCTAATTAAAAATGCGCAGGGACACAAAGAGATACAGCCAAAAATACCTTTATCATCTCGGACATAATAAATGTTGAAATGCCATGTCGATCCTCGTGGAATCTTTCAAATTTATTTCACTTTTAAGCATGGATGACTGGGGATTATTGGGAGTGGTGTGTTAATTTTTGGCGCGCTTCTCTGGGCACGACTGGGCGTGGTGCGGTGACGGGACTATTTTATTGCGCACACGCGTACGAAACGCCTACGCGTCATTTGAATCGTCAGGAGATATTTCACTGGCACTAACGTAATTCATTTTAGGCTATTTCACAAAAGTACTTCCACTCTTTTAAAATTTCCTGAAATTCGTTCAAATATCTCGAATCGAAAATCGAGGCAAAATGATAAAGACCAAAATAAACAACACTAGAGAACATTTTACGCGGTACCTTCTGAAGTAGGCTGTAAATTATGCTATAAAACGAATATAATTCGGTGGTATTTGAAACTTTATTTTGTAGTCCATTTTATCTTTTTAGGTATTCGCGGAAATTTGTTATGCAGAGGTGCCTATTTTGTGGTTTGCCGGTGGCCTGTATTGGAGATACGCAATATCGTAAGAGTTGGTGTAGGATATTATGAAATGGTATATAAAATATGTTTTAGGATCGTTACACAGTGTTAGCTGTATTGGGTAACTGTTAGCTGTATTAGGTAACTATTAGCTGTATTAGGTAACTGTTAGCTGTATTGTGTTAGTGGTGTCTTGACATTTCACAAAACCTGCCAGCATGTTCGTCCGTCCGTCCGTTCGCCTTTTTTTGGTATATATCGTTCTGTTTGTGTTCCGTAAGTTAGTTATTTCAGTCAGTTGATTATAGTCGGGTATTTAGCTTATATTCATATTTATTTTCTTCATTTACCGAAAGCCATTTATACATTGTCTTATGACTAGAAAACCCCTTTACGTCTTTAAATCTTATTGAATGCATGCTTGTTTCCCTGTTTGCTAGTCGAAGCAAATTCCTACGTTTTGTAATGCGGGCTGATGCTGAAAATATTTTTTAAAAAGTCGAATATTAGGCTATTTTATTTGGCGTGCTCAACTGTTTTTCCACTTGTAGGTTCCGATGTGTTTTTCTGTGTACCGCTTGTTGTTCTTTCCAACCGTTTTAACGGAGACATAACAAATTACTCGATACCATGTTTCATAACCAAATAAAATGAATTATGGCGTTTAGCAAAAATTATTTTCACAACTACGAGCCTTGGAGTCGTTTAATCGCCTGTCATGTTTACACCACGATGTAGCGTAGCTCTGTAGAACATCCCCACCTCTCGCGCCCCTCTGTATAATTTGCCGCCCCGAAGTAAGTTATTAAACCACACCGTGCAATTTCATCACCGACGATAGCATACTCGCGACATGTAGGGCGGCGAGGGGCGTGGTGTAAGGGGCGGTAATAGGGCCGCTACCGTCAATCAATCAGCGGAGAGTTGTTCCCAACGATAGAGTTCTCTTACAGAACGAATGAGATGTAGGCGTGGTCCGGGCGGGAAAGGTATTTTACGGCGTTGCCACCAAGTGTGTGATCATTTAATGCGAAGATTTGGTTAGAATTACAACCGCGTACAAACCCTTAAAGATTCTACATTACGCGTGTAACAGTGTCTTTTTGTCGAAGATTAAGTTTAAATATTGCACAAACTCTATCTCTGTCCGAATCAACGTCTCGCCGATCGCTAGCGTGGACTAATATGCTAGAGGTAAGTTCGACAATATTCTTACGTTATCAGTATAGTAGTTTAACGCCAGACCTTTATGGAACATTGGATGACGTCACAAACGGTACTGAACGACCGCCATTGTATTAAAATGATAATCACGCACAATTTAATATCTCTTAAAACGTTTTCCAAAAAATAAGGCTAGAGTTGCGTAATAGCGATGACTTTCACATATTATGTAGCACTATGGCATCAACCTGGTTGACCTACTTTATGCGCCAAATCGACAATTTTGCGTACCACCCTCGCCGTTATCCGCGCACGTTACTGTGTATGCGCCCATTAGAGGTATACGTTCTTTCTGTGCATTTCTCTCCAGCTATCCAGCTATTCATAAAACCGCATTGGCTACCCCCACTAACGTCACGTATGTATGCTTTGTAAAAAAACACGCGGCGCAAACGACGTATATTATTTGCGGTAGTAACGAACCCGTAACCGATGAAGGCAACGCGCGTTTAATGTGGAATAATGAGTTTAATTGATCGCACGTTTCGCATAAACACCGCGCTTCCTCAGTTAATCTAATCCTTTGAAGCGTATTGTTTATGCGAAAACTATTATGCAATCTTCTATAAAAATACATCGTTTATTTAAAAGGCGTACTATTTTTAGGTCGCTGTTAATTACTCTATCTCAACTACCTGATTTTTTATACTAGCATTTATCTACTTCCATAATCTGCTTTAACCCTTACCACACTGCCGTCGGTATATAACATTACTATTGCAATACAATTATGTGACAACGGAGTGCTAAGGGTTAATAAACACAAATAAAACAATAATAAAGTTGAGTATATTTCCGTGTATTCGTTGGGTTAATTGTTCACCCACACATCGACAGAAGCCCCGATTAGCCACGCCCCCTAAAAAATAGAAAAACCCAATGTTGTAGAGTTACAGGTAGTCAATGTCAGTTGCATTTACAATATTGCCACTATTCGTAGTATATTATCTTTTATTGATTGCTATAGAAAATGAATTTTGATGCGTTCTATGTTTGTTTTTATTTCTCGTCCCATCAGGGTATAGGTTTTTTCCTGTGCATTTCTCTCCAACTATTTATGGAACCACATTGGCTATCCTAATTAACATCGCAGATTTATTTCTCGTGTTATGTGAATATGAATGAAAACCTTTCACTCAAACTATCGAATGCGACTGTAACATGTACACACGGTAAACTAGAAAACGTAGGTTAAACGTGTCGAAAAACGAAAATACGAATTTGTTCCAAATTCGTTGTAAGATTTTCGCTACCATCCCCAACGTGCGTGCGGTGCGCTCGTCCAAAAGTCCATCCTTCCAGAGACTCACAAATGTGTTTTAGATCATTGCGACTACATCATATTACATGTATCAACTCTATCTACTGTATTCTATGGTAGGCGTATTGTTAATGTACTAGTGAATATACCGAGTCATGCCCCACTCCTCGTTACTGTCGATATACAACAAGCGAATTACTTAGGAAATGCACTACGAAAGACGCGCCGGTAAACAGCGAGTTCAAAGCCGTCTGCGGTAAACTTGACCCGTTGCGACAGCTTTTTATATATTCAACAAGCGCGTATTTAGTCTTTACGCATCTTTACACATCAGCGACGTTCGGTAACATCATTAAATACACCCGATGTATTCCACACGCTGTGTCTACTCTACATTGGGGGCGTAAACTCAAATTGGAAGAATAATACGACTCGTGTTTTGTGTAGTTAAATGCGTAAACCATTTTAACCTTAGCGATACAAATTTTACCCCTCGCAGTACATGTTTTAAACTTGACTGTGCAAATTTTAGCCTTAGAAGTAGAGATTTTGACCGTCGCGGTACGAATTCACGTAGCTTAACATCTACTTACTGTCAAACAATTTCATATATTCATTTGATTGGTCAACCAAGAATCATATACGTGTAAATCAATGTTGATTGTAAGCTTATAAAGCACATTAAAACGTAAAGGTAAAGGTAAAGGCGAGGTTTTGGTGCTACTTTATAATTAAATGTCAGTCGCACGCACAATATTGCCCTGTTACAACCCTAAGATATTTTTATATGATAAACCATTCCACGACAAATCTTTCTTAATTCAAGCACGAAAATCTTGCTCATTTCCTATTGTGGAAGGCGCGGGAAAAAATCCCTGGTTTAATGCTGGTTCGAACTGGCAACCTCTCGCATGAAAGGCAACGCTTCTGACCACTGCACCACTGGCGCCAACGATATCATTACACACGTAGTCTACCCAGTGCCCCTGAGGGAGTAGGGCGTGACCACAGCTGCATCACGTACCCTCCAATCAAATAGAGAAATGCACAGAAAAACCGTGTCTCTGGTGGGACAAGAACCCACGACCTCATGCAACCTGATCTGATGCTATACCAACTGAGTTACTGGGGCAGAATTTCTCCCGCGCATTTAGTTATTTAACACCATATTGATAACACACCGCTATTTAGATTTTGTTGTCAATTGTTTATAAGGCCATAATGTCTACCCCTCCATAAACGTTACGTCCATCCAATATACGTATTCGATCTCATTTCGTTCTTTTTTCCTCGTTCTGTCATCCCGTGACAAAATACCAACGCAAGTATTAGAAACCTTTGCTGGCCGAATTTTATTAGACCGTATCTTTTCGCCCAAAGACGTGAATAATCATTGGCGCCTCCGCCCATCGCTTCGCACGTTCGGGCGATAACGGCTACAATAGATCGACATGAAATCGTGACGTCATCACTAATTGCTCTCCTGATATCCATGACGACGACACTTTACGGCGATAATTTCGCGTAATTTCACACCTCGGTAAAAACTAGTCTTAAAACCCGGCGTTAGGTCGAGCGTAACTCGTCCGCTGAATTCAGCTTAACGACCAGTAATCGGTTTGCCCCGGGATTTATCGCTCCTGTGATTTTCGGTTCGAGTTAATAAATTTCTTCGGAAAGCACTCGGATAATAACTAGAAAAATTTCAATCCACATAACATTTAACTAACAACATGTCACTGCTCAAAAATATTCGCCGTAATACCGTAAATACGTAAATAAGTGAATGCACGCCCGCAGACGCCGACCTGATCCCTGAGCCCAATTAAACGACAGACAACCATTTCATTTATTGATTATTTCGCTTCCGAAACTGGTTATCGCCATCGAAGGAAACAGTTTAGGTTTTTCAGAAGGTCTTATTACACAGCATTAACGACCCACGACACTGTAAATTATCACCGATCAGCTTTAGCCATCAACGACACTGTAAAGCAATCACCAATCAGTTTTAGCCATCAACGAAACTGTAAAGCAATCACCAATCCGTTTTAGCCATCAACGACATTGTAAAGTTATCACTAATCAGTTTTAGCCATCAACGACATTGTAAAGTTATCACCAATCAGTTTTAGCCATCAACGACATTGTAAAGTTATCACCAATCAGTTTTAGCCATCCACGACGCTGTTAACGCATATCGACATTAGCATTTTACATCACTATGAAGTTATCACAAATCAGCAGTAGCCACACACGACACTGTAAAGCAGTTAGTCGCGTGGTAAGAGGATAGGGCTCGTTACCGAAAGGTCGCGGGTTCGAAATCGCCCACCGGTCGACTTTTCTGCGATGATTCCCCACCAAGTCATTTATCCCGGAATGTAAACCCATCTCAAAATGGGCGGATGCTCGATATTACCCATGGCGGGGTGATATGCAAGTATCGAAGGTATTGTGGCGCGCTGAATAGCTGCCAAAAACATTTCATTGTGAACCGCATCGACCTTATTGGCTGATACTTGCAGCCCACAAACGTTTACTCAACCTTTAAAGTTATCACTATTCAGAATAAGCCGTCTACAACTTGGTGAAGATATTTCTATCTACAGTTATGCCAACATAAAGTAAAACACAATATATTAATATGATAGGATATTATTCCAAATTCATACTAAAATATTTCATTAAAAAATCGAATCGATTGCAAAGATGTTTTGGTGCCATATGGTTAGTATTCTTTACAATTTAATATTCCTTCCCTTAAATAAAGAAATTTCACTCATATTTGAGATCGCGCCAAGACGAATTTATTCATTAAAAATCCCAGCGTTTTACTTTTACGCAGCGCGCATGCGTGATTTTAGGCTTTGCGTGTTTGACAGAATTTCCCAAGTGGGTCGTTTAGCGATAATAGCTAAGACTGTTATCATGAAATGGCGGTGTATTTATCGATCGCGATAATTTTCTTGCGTCCACAAATAGATAGTTTGTCGCGGGGCGGTCTGTTTGGTCTATTATGCGAATTATTACGATATAAAATTCGGTCCATTAACTCTGTCGCGTAGAGACTTGAATTAGTTGATCGTAAAGTTTATGGAATAAAAATTGACAAGTCCGATTGGGAACGCGAGGCAGCGTAAATAATTATGTAATTAAATTCATGATCTTAAGACGCTTGTAGAACTTCAAATATATATTATCTAAAAATGATCCATACAAACTTTCGATACATATTTCACGTATTGGAATGGATGTGTAATTTTGTAAATAAGTTACTAGTAAATGATGACGGTTGGTCGTAGGTTCCCATTCCGTGTGAGGCAGGAGCGGCGAGACGCAAAATTATAAATGAAATGAAATTTATTTGTTTAAAGTGTACTTATTAGCAGTGTGTGTAAAAGGAAGGCGAATGGTAAATTGTCCCAATTTCCCTGATTCGAACAGCGGATTTTCTCATAAAATCGCTTTGTCTACATGACCACTGGCGACCACAATGCGCAGAAAGCATGAAGGAAAAAACCCTGTGCATGCAGCAAATGTCAATGTGACCAATGAATTAATTGCGACCTTATAATAATAATTATAATACATTTGTTTTGGTGGTCATCATTATATATTATATAATTATAATTTATACATTGTGGAGGCTGCCGCCGAGAGGTATTCATTCCTTATGATAACGGTCATTTGTGTACCGATGTATTTTTGTTAATTCAGATTGGTTGCAGTGTAATCAAAATGATTCTATTGGAATAAAGTGTATTGATCCACATAGGTGACAAACACACTTTACATGAGTAGAAAACACTTTGTTTAATTTCTCGAAATTAATCGATCATTCATTCTTTTGGCCCCCAGTAAGTTTGGTGACTATTGTTGGTCGTAAATGTTATCTTACACTGCGCTCACATTCAGTCGTCAATAAAACGATACAAAACTGTAGTTTTCCCGTAGACCGTGATTCTCTAGAGTCTTGTCTTTATTATCAAAACGTTCTTGTCGTTCGCTGCAGGACCATCGACTCGGAGGTCCACCCCTCGCCATGCTCGCCGCCCAGTGTAACAAAATCAGTAACAAGAGTCCGCCGCCTCTGGCAGACGCCGCTGTGGGGAAAGGCTTCCATCCATGGAGAAAGCTTTCCGATGGCGTTGGAAACATAGCATCGTGTACGCTCGCTTTAGGAACGCCACCTATATCTGCATTTACGTCGGACGGTTATTCCGCCCTCAACTCAACCAATCCGTGTTCGGTAAGCTACAGCTCGGATCTGCTGCGGACGCCGGTCGCGTCGACCGCCAATATTCAGCCGGATTATTCCGGCAGCCAAGCGGCTCTTCTACAGAAAGTCCAAACAGAAAACGCGTTAGGTAACATGTACTCGCGAGTTGCGTACGAATCGTGGCCTTTCGCCGGCTCGCATCTTCACGCCGCTATAAAACCGGAAATATCGAACGGAAGTATGAACAGCGCTGCTTGGTGGGACGTCAGATCGGCGGCGGCTGCCGGAAACTGGTTCAGTGATCCATCTGCAGCGTCTGCCAGCAGCATCCACATGCAGTCGAACTACACCACGGCTGCGGACTATTCGCTAACGCACGCTCTCGGTTCTGCAGCGTCGCCGTTTCTCTCGACTGGTCAGCATATATTACAGGACACGTACAAAGCTATGATCCCGTCCCATAATGACTTCTCCGCGTCGAGCGTTAACCCTTTCCTTGCCAGATCGGCGCTGTCATCTTTATCATCGCCGCGGTCGCAGCGTCGCTACACGGGGCGGGCGAACTGCGATTGTCCCAATTGCCAGGAGGCCGAGAGACTCGGTCCCGCCGGCGAGCACCTTCGCAAGAAGAACATCCATAGCTGTCACATTCCGGGTAAGTTATCTAAGATGTTATTTAACTCGTTCGCAATTAGTTTATTCATAGTAATTTTGCTTTTGAAGATGATCAATGTTCTTTTAAATAATAGTGACAATAGTTTAGATGGATACTTTAAAATATGAACAGTGATACAGATTGCTCCATTAGTATTTTTTTAATAGTAGATTTGTATGTCTGTGCTGGTGCACGGTTTGGAAAAGAGAGGGAGGGGAAGAGTGTGAGAGTGGGTGAGTTGGTGAGTGTATGTGTGTGTGTGTGCGTGCGCGCGTGTGTGGGAGTATGTGGATGTGAGTGTTCGCGGGTGCGCGCGCGTGTGTGTTTGTGTTTGGGTGTATTTGAACGTTTACTTGCACGAGTTGTGCGATAACGCTTTGTAACTATACCATAACAATATCCTACTTATTCGTTGTACCTTTATACATAGACCTTTCCAAAAGAAACTTTTACTCAGTTATTGACATCAGCTTGGTTAATTTACGAATAATTATTACTGTCTTGTTGGCATTATTTCAAATGATAGAACGTTCATTGCAATACCTACAAATAATAGTGAAACGGTAAGCCACGTCATTAAGTAGTCGTTACTTGTAGTTGAAACCATAGTTTCGGTATAGTGTTTGTCGTAAGCAGCTTTGGCTGCGGTTCTTCAATATGGAGACAAGATCGCTGATTTTGATGCATAAAACGCATAATAACTGATTGCGGGATGTTTTCAGGTTGCGGAAAAGTGTACGGTAAATCGTCACATCTCAAAGCGCATTTACGATGGCATACCGGCGAGCGCCCTTTCGTCTGCAACTGGTTGTTTTGCGGAAAACGTTTCACGCGTTCCGACGAATTGCAGCGACATCTCCGTACTCATACCGGCGAAAAACGGTTCGCCTGCCCAGTATGTAATAAACGTTTCATGCGCTCCGACCATCTCAGCAAGCACACGAAGACGCATTCCCTCGACGGCGAGAAAAAGGAGGACGCGAACAGCGGAAGTGATTCCGAAAACTCGCACGATGTGAAACAATCGGTGGATCACCACGAACTATCTACGTCAAATAACAACGCGATGACGCCACGATTGGGCATTCCAGGACTTCCGGTTCACAATCACATGGCTATAAAAGCCGAGTCGCGAAATTGATTGGCCGAGCATCCGCGTATTTATTTTGGCTTTTACAATATATTCCCGTTAACACTCTATCCTTCATTTCAGGGTTCAACATATGATAACTAGAATAATGTCATGGCCGAAAAATATAACCTCAGCCCATATGTAAAAGAGTATTCAAAAAACGACGTGGAAAACGCACGATATTAACAAAATTATTCCATTAAAGAGTGTGATGTTGGCGGGATTATTTTGTACTTTGGTGGCTTCTAATGGTCCAAACACCACTGAGAGTTGCCTATTCGTAACGTTAGATAGGGTGTTTTCACCAGGTAAAGTAGCTTTTGGTACGACGTTGCAATATTCACGGCGAAGTTTCGAATCGCACACTAATGTTTTTATACCACGCTGTTGTACAAATACTGTAGATGACTAAAAATAATAGCAATGTCCATAATACGGTTGTTTTTGACATTATATTTATAAAATTAAACCTAAACAGCATACGTGAAATTTCTGTTATTGCGATGGAAATCTTATTTTCGTATTCAATCCGCGTGTTACTAACTCGTTCTCATTCTAGTCATAGTTTGATGAAAGTTGTGTTTCTTAACACGCGAATTTCAATTATAAGGATGAAAAATAGCGCTTTGTTGACGAACTACGTATTTAGAAATTCCTTCGTTTACAAGAATGTAATACGTCTGGTGTGCAGTGGTGAAACTCTCTTAGTTAATGAATAGCACATATGATTAGTAAATTCTAGACCAAATTAAATAATAGATATTCCTGCAATTAATTGCATTATGAATTTAGTAATGACAATACGTATTATTATCTTGTTTCCATAGAGAGTGTCTCACTGAAAAGGTTTGTTTTCCAAAGCCTCCCTTCAGCTAAAATTGGACATGCGCTAAATGGGTATGGCTTAAGCACTAACGAGTTTGTTAATGAATTGTCATCGTTTAAATGGCAAGATTTAGTTGAGTCGTTATGGATTTTGTCACCGTGTCAATATTGTACATAAAATGTTAAATTATAGTAAATGTGTAAATAAAACGTTTGTTTGACTCGTTTATGATAACTATTTTATGTCGTTTCAGCCGTTTCATGCCACATCTGTAGTTTCTCATGATAAACATACAGAATTATGATAACAGTTCCATGTGGGGAAGCCGCCCTAGTCTTTATGGATATATACTAATGATAGCACTTTTACGACTCACAAAAAAGTATTTGACGCAGTGTTCACAAACACAAGATATGCTTTACCAGGAAAACTATCATAGGGTACTTTTCCCTGTTGCAATACGTACAAATTAAACAATGCATCACACCGTTCATTGATAAGCTAGACTGAAGCAGAAAACAAAATATTAAAGAATTTTTTGTCTCCTGTGCGAAGTATAGAGTTATGAATAGCATATCCATATTAATTTTATTGCATGAACTCGAATTACGCGCCGTTTTCCACTTGAATGTGACACCGGCTAATCACGCGAGCTTGGAGAGTACTAGAGAAACATTATCATTACAACCTCGAAAACCCTCGAATCTATTGTCAAGACTCGCGTTCTGTACAAAGCTGTATGCGGCTCTAAATGCTATAACACGAGACTCATGTTCGCGGAAATAACAGAAGGCGTGGTTGTTTTGTGTTGTTTTCCACTGTGTTAGTCGGCGGGAGGTGCGTGCTGCGTTTTGTGTTCGACAAGAATAGTGGCGGAGCGAGTATTGCGCCTTCGGGAACACCGCACGTCGTTATTCGCCAAGTTTAGACCCGAAAAATCCAGCCCGCAGAGCGCATCAGCCGTTCGCAGCTAACAGAATAGCCCAACGCCACTTGCTGCTAATTAATGTCAAACAAACGCGTTTGTTTCGTTGATTTACCGTCAACAGGTGCGACTTGGGTGATTATTAATGAACCCTGGGGGTGATTGGTCATTGAATCGAATTAGTCTCGTCGTTTGATCATCACTTGATAAGCGCCATCTTATCTATATCGATTGCCATAGTCGCCCGAAACGGATCCATGCAACTAAATTGTTATTATTTGCACCTGGTTTGTCATATTTAGTCAGTCGTTTATCGTTTTCTTAATTAGAAACAAATTCACCGTCTTGGCTGCGTAATTAAATTTCACGAATAAGAATCATCTTATGACAATTCTCACCAATACTCCTTATTTCTGATAACATATAACATTATTTTTTAAATACACAATTCCGCTGAGGTGTGACTTGCAGTACTAGCCATATAGAAAAAAATCGTAGTACAATATTTTACCATTGCCTCATTCATAGTAAAAACTTCACATATAGACCGAATAATAATAGATTGAAATTACATGTTATTTTTCGCCTGATATGAAACCCTTCTGCATTCATTCGGAAGAATGGGAACAATTAATTGTTACGGGACTAGACATTAGACAGGTAGACTATGATTTGTGGGTTCGTACTAAAGACGAATGGTGGCTTAATGTGCGTATTATTTTTATGACACCTATCATCTTATATATCCATCAGGAATTTCGCAGATGCCCTGGGGCTTAAAGTGAAATTTTAACTCAATGTAAAATAACTGATATGCGAAGTGTTAGAACGATAAAATAACTTAGGCGTCTTAAATCTGGATTTCCTATACATAATAACAGTCATGCGTGTTGTATAGAAGAGGCGTTGAGACACGTATATCAATTGCAACAATTATCCATCATAAAATACAGTATCCACGTAGCAACAACAACCTGGTGCGAACGTCGCTACACAATGAAGCCATTCACAAAAATCGCTCGTCTTAATGACCATATGAACCGGCCGTAAAATTAGCCGGGATTATCGTTCTTTGATATTATCTACGAGGAGGATAGTGAAGAGAGAAACGACATTGTAGGACACCGTGATGGTTTTTATTGCAGCAATTATTTTAATATGAGCGCATCCTGTTTTATTGGGTGCATCTAAGAGATTACGCGTGTTGTGATGGCTGTTTAAAGGGTTTGTAAGTCTACACGCGCTTAAGCTGATATCATCTGCTTCTTAACGCGACGATGTGTCGGGTTGGGGACAATGGCGGCTGGATGAGCTCCGTGGGGGTCAGAAGTTAAGCATCTGTCGACGTTAAATCACGCTTACATCGGGCGTTAGGGTGGGGGACAACGAACCTCAAATGTGGCACCATAACGCGACCAAACAAAACCCCGCGTGTATAGCGCCTGAACAAACGTGGTGAGATCAAAGGAAGTCCGTGATCTACTTCTCTACTTCGTAATCACATTTGCGTAATAATTGTGCGTACGTTACGTTCAATAGTACTCTCGCGTAGATACAATGAAAGGTTCGATTCTGTTTGCATAATGAAGGAATTAATACGATGATAAAAGGAAGGAAATACAGTCTGCAAGAATTTCATGTTTTTGTAATGTCTAAACGTGCACATCGTAATCATAACACGTCGATGTTCAATGTTACTTGAGCAAAATTTCAGAGCTACCGTAGACGCGTGGAAACCGTCTCGACGACGTCGAATAATAATGAAAATCATTGGCTAGCTACGAACGAAGATGTAATTATTGTTAATAAGACTAAGCTATGCGACAATGTTGTTGCTGAGAAAGGATGAGCGATCACCGATGGGCGCTGCGCGGCAGCTTGAGGGGGAGGCGCGTCCGTCGGGGTGGACTACTCGCGTTATGGCGACAGTTAAATACGTAGGGCTATACCCTCTAGAATCACACAATATGGCTTATATTAATGTTTATAGTTGTAAACGGCAGGTAGGTTGGTGCCAGTGGTGTAGCGGTTGGAAGCGCCACCTTTCATGCGAGAGGACGCGAGTTCGAAGCAGTGCAAACCGGGGGATTTTTTCCCGCGCTTTCCACCAGAGGAAATGAGCAAGATTTTCGTGCTTGAATATTGAGAAAGATTTGTCGTGGAAAGTTTTTTTTATAAAGAAATTGTTAGGGATGTAACAGGGCAATAATTGTACGTGCGACTGACATTTAATTATAAAGTACCACCAAAACCTCGCCTTTTTCCCTTTTACGTGAAGCAAATAAGCAGTTACACAGCAGGCATAGTAATAACGACAATATTAGTAGTGTGAGAATGTTGTCATTGGTTGTTCCATTAGTTGTCATGTGAGTGCAGATATTCGAGTGATTTTTTGGTATTCAAATGCTGTTATTTGGTTTCAAGACCTAATAAAGTATTTCTTATATATCTTATATATTCGACTTTTCTGTTTACGTAAAACTGTTCAACAGCCAGGCTAAGTACTGTATATCGTACATTTTAGCGTGATACTGTGCTTAATATATTTTATACTCCAATCACTCACTTTCCTGCGATAACGAACACGGAAATAATTCTTCCTTTCGTGCGGTTCAAACCATCGACCTCTATATGGGCAGTCTGATGCTCTATCAACTGAGTTACAAATGTAGGCTTTCTTTACTTGCGTTTCTTCTAATATCTATTTATTGCATAGTCTCCTCCGTCTTGGTTTGGTCGTTCCGTTTTCTTTGGAAGAACTCACGTCATATACGTGTGATTTATAGTTCGATATTTATAATATTATTCGACACTTTGGTTACACTGCGTCGATAAACAATTTTCAGAATATTTGCTATTAATTTACGTCGTCGATCTGTGTTAATCACAAGCCATGTAGATGGCGCTCCACCTACAGCAATTAGTTATTATTACGTTATTATACGGTTCCTAATAGTGTATCATCAGATATCAACGGTTCGACTGTAATTATCTTGTTCTAGACTGCTATTCGTGAACTGTTATTCATATATGAAGTATCAAACCATGGTGTGTGCGCGCATGTGTGCGCGCGCCTGTGTGCGTGTGTGTGTAGAGTTCGAATCAATCGGTACGTCGTATGTGGCTTGATCCTGTTCCGCAAGCCCCGATGTAGTACATATCAAGTTTGCTATCGATATCGACGACCAACCAACAACGGCTCTCAAATGCGATATCTCTGTACAATGAATGCTTATAGTAGCTATTCGGCGCAGATACAAAACGTTGAGACTCGCAAAAGACCGGTGAAGGATAATAACGAGGGTTTACCCATTTTAGAAACGGGTCTCCGCCAGAATCGCAGACTTGCTTAGCACGAATAAGTGGACCGGCAGGCGGTTTCGAACCCGCGACCTTTACTTACAATTGAAGCGCATCCTTCGACTATCTGCTTTCGTTTATTACATTTTAAAAAAGGTCACTTCGACCCTTAAAATAATATACTGCAACGTTTTTATTAAGAAGCTGGATTTTTTGATTTCAAGTCAATCACCAAATACATATCGTCCTGCAATCTATGTTTTATATTCTTCCTTGAATTTCGTGATATTTAGATAGGTCGCACCGTCGGGCTGTTTGACACCCAAATACCCATTTGCGTCCGCCCCGTAGATACTCTTAAATCCAAAGCCCTCGAGACCAACGAGAAGCATTTGGTCGGACAACGCCATTTGTTCATTTAGAACACACGCTATTGCAAAATGGCCGCCCAATGAATAATATTCCGGGTCTCATTTCGAGAAGGCCATTCTTCTAATGAAACTGATATGAATTTTATATTAATGCCCCTCCCCGGAGAGTTACCGCAACAATAACTAACGCCAGAAACGTTCTCCTTCGCAGAGCCAACCTTCCGACCGCACCGTCTTGATTAAATTACATTTTCCACCAAATTTAACAGCGGTTCCATAAAACCTGTCTGTGATATTAGCTAATTGAACGATTTGGCGCAATAACCTCATAGCAAAATTGTCTGATACAAGTAATTATCGATGCAGAAGTACGTTTTTGCTCATAACGTCTAACCACTGCCCCGGTTCAATCAATCCGTTATTCAACGTAACATAACAATGCGGAACACTCCATATGTCCTAATGTTTGTTAAAAGCCATCCATCCACGCACCGAACTGGGGACGGGAAAAGTCGGCGCCACTACGGCAATACTGGCAAATTCTGACCAATACTGGCACTGTATCCGGTAATGGACGGATTCTGATAGCTTTTCTGGTGATTTCCAAACATAAGAAAATATGTGCGGTAAGGACAACATTATTACGGACGAAAAAAATAGAACTACGCAAACAAAAAAAAACAACGATGCTTTTTGGCATACCAAGTAAACATCGTCATACACATCCTATATGCTATTACTCTGTAAAGTGTCTTTGACAGGCTGGAAGAATCTATAATAGCAGTACAAATAACAGAACTAATCATAATAATCATAATTATAATTATAATAGTAGTAATAATAGTAGTGATGATAGTGGTAACGATAGTGGTGTTGATAGTGGTAACGATAGTGGTAACGATAGTGGTAGTGATAGTGGTAACGATAGTTGTGTTGATAGTGGTAACGATAGTGGTAGTGATAGTGGTAACGATAGTGGTAACGATAGTTGTGTTGATAGTGGTAACGATAG
>WURV02145838.1:0-18447 GCA_011762755.2 Epimenia babai
ACCACTCTTTGGAAAGAGGAGAGATGTACCTTTCCAAAGATATATATATTATATTAATATTTGACATGATGGGCGTCACCCAGGGCAATTAAAAAGGGGGACATTTTTTTGACTCGCACTGTATTATGCCAATGGTTCTTGGTATAAAGTTGCAGCTGTACATTACATTACATCTGCTTGATGATTGTATATCAATAGGTATATTCAGTATTTCACGAATTCTGTGAGGCTTCACCGCACCCGAAGGTTTCAACGCGATACATAAAAAGTTTTTTTCCACCGCCAACATCGTTAGTTTCAGTCTGTGTTGTTATACAAGGCTTGCCGTATTTGTCGGCCCTATTCCATCATACATGATTTCCTTTTTGTCAATTATTTATACGACAAATGACTTTGTCGTCGTGTCGATCGAAGGAATACGTCGCGTCCGGCCTTCACACATTGAGCACCCATCAGCCACTACACGACATTCTAGCCCGGAGCGGCGGGGTCAAGGCTGTATGCAGGTCAGTAGACACCCAACTCGATTTGGTTGATTGGCGCGACGTGGTTAGCGCCATCTATCAGACAATATGCATCGTTCTAATTTTTCACAGCCCTTCTGTCTCAAATACTACAGCAACAGTAAAATGTAATTACTTGCACAGCTAAGATTAAAGGCGGAATATTATATATATAGCTGTATGTGTAATGAAGAATATCCAAAACTCCAACGAGCACATGATTAGCTGATTACTGATCGCAAAGTAATTACCATCATACGTACCTTAGACGTGGTTGTACTGCAACAAGTAATACTCCTTTTATTATACCTATATACGTATCGGGGTCCGTTCCTCGACGCCAATTTTCGACGTCGCTATTCCACAGCGTATTGAAGGCATCCAAGCCAAAGCAGATAAACCTGATTATCGATGGAATCAGTACACTTATGATCTTCTGCAAGTCACCCCAACTCAGAACTCAAGGTACTAACATGTTGGGTGAATCCTTCGTCGATGTGTTTAATGTTTATATACTAATCGGTAACGGAGGCCTATATAATACCAGATAACGCAGGTTTGCAAGAACATTATTACAATGCTTTTTGCTTTATGCGATACCCCATAATACGGTAAACCTGCTGGAATCGCAACAAATCTTAACTCATGAACCTCCACTTCACAATTATTATATAAATGTACACTATACCCTTAAATTTTTCACTTATTTTTACGCTAATCTGTGTTTTGAATGTTCTTGTTTGTGTAATGGACATGTTAACATAACTCGTTTCTAGAGATATACAAAATGATATTCCTTTCCGTAAGCCATCGAGGATGGCGGTCTCGAGCAGATCCTTTTGCTCTGCGACTCGGCGAACGATGCTGCGGCTCTACTCGCCATCAGCACGCTGTGTCTTATTGCTGAGCACGACGCCACGCACGACGCCATAATCGACAGCGAAAATGCGTTATCTCGCATAATCCATCTCACCATCTCTCCCGACCCACAGGTGCGTCAGATGATAGTGACTGGCAGCCAAAGTTAAAATGGCACAAAGAGAGCTACGAAGCTGGCTATTTTACAGGGATATATTGTAAACATGTGTCTACATGTTGACAGGACAGTGACAGGACCGTAAATTAGAGCACATCATAGTATCGTATGTATATACAATCTGTAATTTTACTATTTATCCCACATCATTGCTTATCTTACTCCCAATTCTTTCCTTAGTATTTTACTGTAATTTTTCATCTGTATCTATCTCGATTCGACAGATGCAGGAGGTATCGCTGAAAACGCTGTGTTACTTGTCGCAGAGCACTGACTGGCACCGACATCGCATCATACAGGTCATCACAGTTTATATGTATGTTGCAGGCTATTTGACAAACCAAGATATTAGTAAATTTCCTGGAATCTCGATGACATTTGTTAAGTGCTTGTTTCAATTAAGATATTTAAACATATCTTTAAAATTCCAGGAAGTCTACAGATATTCTTTTTTGTCAAATATCCCGTAAGTATAGACGTAGTTGAATATACATATATATCACATACGTACCTACACATCTGTACACTGTACAGTATAGTTTGGCGGTGTACATGAATTTAGGTGATTGAAACTGTCTTTAGATGTGATAATTATCAATATTAGGTGCGAAGTGTCGACTTCAAGAGTGTTTAATATCATAAATGCTTTAACCGGGGATGAATATAAGACTATGGGAAATGTCAATAACAGGTTCGGACAGCTATAGCATATACTAGTTCACATCTTGGGTACAGGAGGATCATCAAATGGGGAATAACTTGCACGAGATCTTGACGAATAAATCGGCCAACAGCAACGTCCTCATCAACACGGCGTGTCTGGTGGCTAATTTGGCAACGTGCAGCAGAGACCAGGTTTGTGGAACGGACTATACGGGAGAAAATTCGCAACATATTGGCGCATATTAAGAGAAACCATGTGACCTTTAGACAGAGTTCATTTTTATGAGAGCAAAGTTTTTTTAATAATAGCAAAGAAGAAAAGAGAGGTTTTTATAGGAGTGAAGACTTTCAAATACTGAATATTTTGGAGGGAATCTAATCAATCTTCGAGCAACTCGCGCTTCCATAAATATCAGTAACAGATCCTGCCGCCATAGTGGGGTTTAGCTAAACCATATTCCTCTTGCTATTTATCATATAGCACACGTGCGAGCTCTGATGATCTCAGTGGCAATTCTCAATGTCATTCTCTTATCTCAATTATATTTTCTTAGATAAATAGATTTACAAGAGAAAACATAACAACCCAGGTCCCAATAATTGGGGTTACTGACACGGTCTAGGTGTTATGATATTGACATATACAGCAATGGATTGTACTTAGAAATTATCGGAACATCGATGAATCACACTCTTAGGTCAATTTTGTAAATGGCCATACAAGATCCAGACAAAGGAATACGTGATGATTCAACCTAAATCCTTGCCATCTGCAAAGATTAGTTGCATGATCCCCACAAAGGTATGATCACACGGCAAGGCCTATTAAGTAACGTCGGGAATACCTCAAGACGAGCATCAAAAGTCTACACTAAATTCAACTACAGACATATATGTGTACTACACAGAATCACTTAACGAACTTACTGAAGGCCATTTTGACACTCATAGACAGCGAGCAGAGCGCCGATAATACGCTACTCATGCACACCACTCGTGCTGTGGCAAACTTCGCCAAGTTCAGAGAAAACACAATGGAAATTGTAAGTATGATAATAAATTTGCTAACGAACCGCCATCGTAGATGTCTCAAAGAGGAGTGTCATCATATCAGTTAACACATCTCACTATACTATCAATGTGATGGTAATAGGGGTAGCCAATATGGTTCTATGAATAACTGGAGAGAAATGCACGGAAAAAACTATACGCCCATCAGAAGTATAGGTTTTTTTTCTGCGCAATTCTCCCCAGCTATACTCTCAATGTTTCTTAACCAAAAATTTATGCAATTTCTAGTTTCAACAAAATGAAATCAATAATTATTTGTATATATAGCACAATTTGGTGCTGTGATATATTAAAATACGACTGGGCTAGGTCAGTTGGTAAATCGTCAGCATCACGAGCAGAAGAGATAACAAAACCCTGTCAAAAACAACATTGTTTTAAATCTTTATTCCCAAATAGTTCAAAATTCATCACGATTACCCTGGTCGACTAATCAATAATTCAACTACTTACTGCTTATATTGACTGTAAAAGTGGAAATGAGCATTGAGAAAGTCATTGCTGAAGTGCCCGTCATGGACCCGTCTTTACCGACAAATTCGGAATTTCGCAATATTTATAAATGGCACTTGAATTTTAAATTCATCAAAGATTTAGTATTACAAAATAACGCGATAAATTAGTTTTAGTGTTTTTAATGTATACATTATCGCTATTAACGAAACAGTTACCAAGTCTGCCCCGTGTGATTTCCAATTCGCTGACGAGCAATCACGAACATACTCAAGCCCACGCCTGTCGTGCCATTATATACCTTCTGCACCACTATCCGACGTTCACGATTCAGCATTTACTTGAGTAAGTACTCTATCCATTACGATATCGCATACGATGTACTGTAGAAAATACTATGAGGAGTAAAATTACTGTAGTGGAGGTAGACACGGCGCTAGATCGATCATAGGACATCAAAGGTTATCCCAGAATATATACTAATTAATATCTAATACACATTAAATATAGGGCTAATGTTCATAACACAGTATGTTAATATAATTATAGTACAAATCACTTGTTATTTGGCCTTGGGCTTGGAAATAGTTTCCTGATTTGAGAGCAAAATAACATTTTATGACATAGAGGAGAGGTGACATAGAGACCATCCATAGAGCATTGAGACACAGCCACGTGGGGGAGAAAAATCCATAACAGAACCACACTGCAAGGGTTACCCAGTCACAGACCAAATAGGAGCAGGGGGGTTCTGCCCGAAAAAGCCACAGGTACTGGCTAGAAAGGGAAATCGAATCAGGGTCCTCTGAATTCAAAGTCAAACGCTCAAACGTAAGGAATGACACTTCTAACTCCAGTATCTCATGTAATATACAAACTTGCTCTGGCTACATAATTATAAAACGACGCTATCAAAAATGATTATGCTTACCTGTGTGCAGATGCTAAGTTGACAATGTCTGAGAGTTTTTATTATACGAATGTAATTGTAACACACATGCATGCACACACAAGAACACGTCATAATTATTTGGGTAGACGAGATCTCTCCGATGTTCATAGTATCTATTCACACACGAGCCTTTACCGTGCATTATATCACGGGCAGGGACGGTGGTGCCGAAATTCTCCTATCCATGTTGGGACGGATGCCGGACATGGTGGCGGCAATGCAGGCCGTGCTCGTGCGTCAAGTGTCCGACATAGACAAGCCCCAATGATCCGACAAAGATAGCAACTACCTTAACGACATAGCACTCCGGATAAAACTAAAGTATCAGCCGCTACGTGAGGCTACCATCAGCAAATGTGTTTATTGCAAAATCACACTTATCTTCATTAGAATTGTATGTAATAGTTCCAATTTCCAACAAACGACTCTTTCTTCAATAATTGCTTTAAAAATAATTTACAAATCAATTACAAAGTTATTAGATAAAGTGATTTAACATAGCAAATGAATAAATTACTGGGGTTTTTTGAACTGTTGTAGAATACGCTAGTGTAGAATAAAAGTGCACATATTTGTCTTTTATCGTATAACATGCGTTGTATTATGTAACGCCACAAGAAAGCGAATGTGAAGTTACTCGTACTTAAATTAAATAGATAAAACATTCTGTACATAATGGTTGCTTGTTAGCTAGTGTAAAAAACGTGCAAAGTAAAAAAGCATGGAAACACATAAAGTGAAAACATGAAGCTACAGAAATATAGTTATATGTCGTTAAACAGAGAACTAATGATGGTCAAAGGATTACAAAACGTAACGAGCTACGATGTATTAAAGGTAAATGTTTTGTTTGGTGTAATAAAAGAAAAAATATAATTGAACGCATATCTTAGCAATGATTGCATCAGTATCAACATTCATTCAACAAGGGTCTACGATCTGACTTGTTCAGCATGAATACCTAAATTAATCGTTGGTGGGTCATTTACATCTTTATGAGAGACTACAGTTACGCTTTCATACATAGGGTGTAATCAGCAAGTGTCGATTATATCTTTATGAGAGACTATACTGTCCGTACGAAAGCGTAACCGTAATCAGCAAGTGCCGATTATATCTTTATGAGAGACTATACTGTATGTACGAAAGCGTAACCGTAATCAGCAAGTGCCGATTACGGGGGGTAGCCAATGTGGTTCTATAAATGGCTGGAGAGGAATGCACAGAAAAAACCTATCCCTCTGATGGGACTCGAATTCACGACCTCCAAATGACTAGTCTGGTGCTCTACCTACTGAGCTGCAGGGGCAAGTTTTCTCCTGTGTCTTTATCCATCATGTGAAATCGGCTTGAGGTGGTGCAAATTACATTTTTATTACCAGAATACAATTTGCCGACTATTTTATTCCATGTGGTATTGAATTTACAGTATTTACATTTTTTACTCACATTCATTAATATGGATTACAAAGTACGGGCTAACTAAGATTTAGTATATGTAAGGCCACTATATGTGGGGGCGTCAAGGCGTTTCTTGTCCTGAAAAGAAAATTACGTCTATAAATAAATTATCTACAATTACTTACTAGATAGCTGAATTATAGATCTGTTGGCCTCTCACATCTCTACTCCTACTAATTGTTTAAACATATTTTGTGAGTCAAAAGAATGGGTGGATCTCGGAGCTTTGGGCCCATAACATTTTAAATCCTTCCCCGATATACAGTGCATTATTCCATAATGAGATACTTGTCGCAGTTGTTTTAACGCAGTAGTAGTAATACAAACACCAACATAAGGCCTCTTGTATACAGGTGAGAACAAAGTTAAATCCTGTGTGTCTTGATCAGAACGAGATGAGCCATGTGTCTATAGGTTGGGAAAAAATGTGAGGCCCGTCTAAAAGTCAGAATGCGAAGCTGGATCTACAGGTGAGAACTGCGTGAAGCTCTCTGTGTATAGGTTAGACTAAAGTGACGCCCTCTGTTCATAGGTCAGACTATGATGAAGCTATAATGTACAGGGCAAAACAACGTGACACCCGCAATCTCCAGGAAATCTCCGGGTCTGACCAATATAAAGCTCTCTGGGCATCGGTCAGACTAATGTGAAGCCCTGAGTGTGTTGTATGGACACGAGAAGTTTGTCCCTCAGTGTGTCTATATCCTCATAAACTGGCAAGTCCAATAGATTGAAGCAAGTGTGAGCCACGGGGAAGTAACTACCCCCGGACCGCACTGACTGAATGATGATCTGAAATGCAAGCCGTATGAAAAAATCACCACGACACAACTCAGTTAATAAGTACAAGGTATGTGTAATGGTGAGTTGTGTAACAAAGGTATGTGTAATGGTGAGTTGTGTAACAAAGGTATGTGTAATGGTGAGTTGTGTAACAAAGGTATGTGTAATTGTAAGTTGTTTAACGAAGTTATATGTAATTGTAAGTTGTTTAACGAAGTTATATGTAATGGCGAGTTGGGTAACGAAGGTATGTGTAATTGTGAGTTATATAACGAAGGTATATGTAATGGCGAGTTGGGTAACGAAGGTATGTGTAAAGGTGAGTTGTGTTACTAAGGTATGTGTAATGGCGAGTTGTGTAACGAAGGTATGTGTAATGGTGAGCTGTGTAACAAAGGTTTGTGTAATGGTGGACTGTATAACGAAGGTATGTGTAATGAAGATGTCTGTAATAAAAATGGGATGAAGATATGCGTAATGAAGATGCATGTACATAATAAAGATGGAATGAAGATATGCGTAATGAAGATGTATGTAATAAAGATGGGATGAAGATATGTGTAATGAAGATGTATGTAATAAAGATGGAATGAAGATATGTGTAATGAAGATATATGTAATAAAGGAATGAAGATATGTGTAATGGAAATGTCTGTAATAAATATGGAATGAAGATATGTGTAATGAAGATGTATGTATTAAAGATGTAATAGACATCTATGCATTGAAGATGTAAGGGAGGTATGTTCAAGAAAAAATTATGTTATAAGGATAGGTATAATAAAGATGTTTATGTATGAGGGATGTAATAAAAATGTGATATGTAAATGTATCCAATAGAGATGATGATATGCACTGTGTATAGTGATAGGGGTATCCAATGCAGATGAAGCAAACGTATGTGTGGTGATGATGTATAAAATAGAAACGTAATGAAGATGCCATGGGAATCAACATGACAATGAATGCATGATTAATTATTGAATGATCAGAAGGGACAAAAATCTGCCACTTGACAATTGATTCTGCCAGTGTCACAATGTATCCCTTACTCAGGGAGTTACATCTTTTAATTTCACGTGTTGATGGCTGACTGATTCATGTGGCTGCCATAATTTTAAGATAGATTTTTATATAAAAAAAACGGCTAAGCTGAATGACTCACTGGCACTGCTTTCATACCCAGAATTGGGATCCTGTCACTGCCCGTGAGGAACACTGCAACCAAGCACCACACAACATTTATGTTAGGGTTATGTTTACATTACCGTTTATTCACGAAACAATTTCATGAGCCAAAACATTTATACACCCTTAGCACAACATTAAAGTACCCTTAGATAATTTTAAACACTTGTTCATATATGAAGACTATAATTGAAAAACAGAAATTACTTAAACTTGTTTCAGCTTTAGAAAATCTACATAAATGCTATATTGATGGAGAAAAGATCTCAAAAAATGGCAGGATAAAATTTTCATTGGGAAAAGACATAATGAAACGAAATTTTATTGATTTATAGTGCCCTTTCAACACGAGGCTATCAAAGACACTTGACAAATTTACAGTTACTATGATTATCATTGGAAAAAGTCCAATCAATGGCTAATTACTGTGAATCTTCTTCTAGTAAACTAATACTGATAATCAGTAGTATGACATAAGGCATGTTATTCATGGTTATATGGTATTAATAAATATCGAAGGAGCTCGGCTCAGTAAATAACAAATACAAACATAGGAATTTCTTCTTGAGGTCGATGGTCAACTCATGGAAAACACTCCAAAACATTTGTATTGTTGGGTGGCCTTTATAGAACAAATCTTTGTATTCAGCATTCTGGCATGGAAAATTACAAATGCATTTAATTGAGCGCACATGAATTAATTTTTTTATTTATTTACTCAAAAAACATATGTTATGGAGAAGTGATTAAAGGTACGTTTGATGAAAATTTACATAAAGGACATGGAATAGAGATAGTGACAATTACGCAGCTGAAGGGACATGGAATAGATATAGTGAAGATTACGCAGCTGAAGGGACATGGAATAGTTATAGTGAAGACTACACAGCTGAAGGGACATGGAATAGTTATAGTGAAGATTACGCAGCTGAAGGGACATGGAATAGATATAGTGAAGATTACGCAGCTGAAGGGACATGGAATAGATATAGTGAGGATTACGCAGCTGAAGGGGCATGGAATAGATATAGTGAAGATTACGCATCTGAATAATTTTATTATTTTTGGTAGTTGTATATGTAACCCGCGACCCATGACAGAGTACACACACACTCACATCTGGCCCATATGAAATATTTTAATATTACATTACATTAGATGTGTATATATACTTAGCCATAGAAACTCTAAGGCCTATGATGGGCCACAGTCTAAGAAAAAATCACTACCTCCAAATAACTAGCCACGAATGCAGGGAGGGAGGGAGGGGGGGCTGCACAGAAGGAAGTGTAACCCATAAAAAATGGCAGAAAATGACCAAACTGGTCGGTCATTTGAAGATTGTCGATATGTAGATTTGGACGTCCACCACCAAAAATCTTATCTGTTCCTTTAGCATTTAACAATTAATTTGATTTATATTTGATTTATATAGCACTATTTCAAAGTATGCTCCAGGCGCTGGGTAATACGTTGTAAAAACTATGATATACATTAGAGTGTGGCAAAATAATACTTAAGAGCTATTTGAGGATATTGTACACATGTTGTTCAGAAATTGAACTGTAAGACATATATAAATTAATGCCATGCACAGAAATGTTGTGCATTTCACCAGTAAATTCGCAGGAGAATCCTTGGCTCATACTGAGTGTTATTGCAACCCTCCATAAAGCATAATAAATAACAAGGATAATATAATAACAATATTAATAATGTATCACTAGCAGTAAGCATGAATTCATTACATACCTGTTCGAATACTGCCCAATCGTATTCTTCGTTGCCTATCACCATGGCTTGTAACTCGATTGGTTGAAAGAGTTCCTGAAATTGATCGAGACATTCAGACAAGAGTCCGAAAACTTTGAATTGTAAAAAATTAAATCAGCGTGTAATTAATATTTCATATACATATTGTCGATTTATTCACATTCGACCATTTCGCCTGAATGGTAGTGATTATGATATAAACTGTTATTGGAGACTAAAATATTCGGGTTGTTTGTGACTTATTTGTACACGCCCATCATCAATTCAACTCTAGTTCAACTTTCATTCTTGAATGGATGGCTAGAGTTAACTATACGTAGCCATTACCAATCAAATCTGAACGTGTCGCTGGATGAACAAAGGTCAACTGCCAGACTCACTGGATTCAGTCTACACTGATCTACACACCGACATAGATAAGACTAAACATCTTTTGTGGGAGTGTGTTATAACAACAGTCGAAGCCGGATTTATGGGGCCTATTTAAGGGCCCATTTATTTAAGGGGCGATAATGGTGAAGAGTCTTAGACAAATAAATTAATCCCAGTATATTACTGATGACATGGTGATAGGTGTTCCCAGTAAAAGTCTGCTTCAAATTCACAGTAAATATCCAGTAAATTATACAGTAAATACATGACTAAGATAATAATCAGGGACGTACAATATTGAGATACATTATATATTGAGTATAACCTGCATTCTGACAGCCTCACTTACTGAGCAGCATGTGCCTGCGATTTTAGATTCTTTTAAACTGTTGACTGAATTTTCGTTGTACAGACATGCACGTACAAGCTAAGATATAAGATACGTATAAAGAAACTGACCATGACACGACTTCCGCACACCTTGTGGAAGCCCTCGCAGAATGCTTCCAACTGACCTTTCACTGATTTCGTGAATATGTAATCCACATAAAGGTCGACGTATGACTCCCTGTTATCTTTCGTGACGAGTGTCTGGGAGCCGTCTTCTGTTAGGTCGAAGGTTGATATCTCGCCGTAATGCTCTTCTGTTACCTGAAAATGGACAAAATTTACTGCGTCTGCCAAGAGACAAAGCTCAGTTATGAACCGTCAAGAATAAGATATTTGACACACAAATTATGAACCTGGCAGAATAATAACACCGCATCACCATGACGACAAATATTCTAAAATACCCGAATTTGACTACCCCAGAGGAGACTTTGGCTGAAAGGTAAAACACAATGCTTAACGCCGCGAGATAAAAATAACTACCCCCCTTAGTTGTGATGAGTGGAATTTGAATGGCAATATCTTTGATAACCTGTCCATTGATGGTAAGAATCACATTCCTTATGATAAATTTAGAAATAAAATTTACGTTCGAAAGCTGGTGATAGATTTCTTTTTATGGTGAGCTATAAAGATGTCAACGGTTCTGTTGTAATGACCCTCAAAATTCTTGAAGGCAAGTATTCATAAAATTAGGAACAACATGAATTTTAATAACTAAATTAGACCAGCTGATACTAACGGCAAATGTCAAATTAAACGTCTCTTCCACGTCATTCCCTTCGTAGTCTAGCAGACTCTGCAGTCCCCTGTCAACGTTGAAATTGGAGCATTAACATATACTTAGTACATGCGCCCTTAAAGAGATGCAATGACAGTCGTTTGATAAATAAAACCTCAGCAGTTTTGAAAAATTATGGTGAAAGCAAGACTCGCGTATAATTATCAAATACACTTTGATATCACTATGACCTGAAGGGTACACTTGTCTCCTCAAAATTCTTAGATTTCCTGAATTAAAACTAGAGTAAAAAAGTTGAGTGTACAGTATTCACTAGGTAGCCACGTTAGTCTACACGAATAGCTAAAAGATACACAATAATACACAACCTCCCAAAATACACAATGACATGCAACCTCCCCAAATACAAAAAGATACACAACCTCTCCAAATACACAATGACATGCAACCTCCCCAAATACAAAAAGATACACAACCTCTCCAAATACACAATGACATACAACCTCCCCAAATACAAAAAGATACACAACCTTTCCAAATACACAATGATACACCACCTCTCCATATACACAATGATACACAACCTCCCCAAATACACAATGATACGCAACCTCGCCAAATACACAATGACACACAACTTCCACAAATACACAATGACACACAACTTCCACAAATACACAATGATACACAACTTCCACAAATACACAAATGACACACAAACTCCCTAAATACACAATGATACACAACTTCCACAAATATACCATGACACACAACCTCCCTAAATACACAATGATACACAACTTCCACAAATAAACAATGACACACAACTTCCACAAATACACAATGACACACAACTTCCACAAATACACAATGTAACACAACCTCCCTAAATACAACATGATACACAACCTTCCAACAGATGGCATCAATTCTCGCAGGTCTTCCAATGTGACTGGCCTGAAATCAAATCAATGTATCAAGCATATACATGTAGCCAAAAATTCTGTTAATGCAAAAAAGGTCCGTATCATGGTAGAATATCTCAGGCATGTAATTTTCTACCAGGATAATATCCACTGTTTAGCGACACACCCTATTTCCAATACAGTTCCACTAAGGCTGTAGTATGAAGACACTAATTTAGTTGGATTACGGAAAACGTGATCATCTCTATGCGATATCAACTACAATATTCTGTTAACATTATATCTTGCTATTTCTACAGAATCAAACAACTCTTTCTCATTCGATTTTCAAAGCAAACTTCATTTTCTACAATTACTGTGTGAATATAACTGAAAATATCACCATGTATTTGAAGATATAAAATCACAGTTTTCTTTCACTGTTAGTCCCCCTTTTTGGAGAAATATTAGACTATTTTGGAGATACATATATATGACATATTGAAAGAACTGGATTAATTCTGAAGTCAATTCACCTATACAATTTTTAGTTATATTTTCCACTTTGTGGTAAATAGAATAATTCTTGCCATTGATACTAACAGAACAGTTTTATTGCAGCTAGCAAAATATCAGATGAGAATAAATAAAAAGTACTAAAAACATCATACCAACAAATTTCACAGTGACAAAAATAAATGTTGAGAAAGATGAGAGTAACATACAAACCTGAAGAGGAATCTTTTAAAAAGAGCCAGAGGAAAGGGGAGATAAATGATGGTGTTATTATAGATGGCGAGCCCACAGATGATACCAATCAGGTGAAACATTGACAGGTCTTCAAATGTCTAAAGTAACACAGCATGATATAACAGTAATCATTGTGTGGATTGGTGTGACATCTTCGACCAGAATCGTAGAGCCAATTTCGGGTGCCAAAGGCTGAGTGCTGAGAGGGGCTATCTTTCATGCTAAAGGTCAAGGTAAAAATCCAAAACATAAGGTTCATCCAGTGCCTTACCCATCATATACATTTTGTGTATGAAATGAGCCGAATTACTGTTCTTGGAAATGATTTGTACAAAATTATGCAGCTCATTGTCGTATTAAATAAGTGTAAATAAGTATATATTGAGTTAACGATAACTGCAAGCACAACTTACATTAACAACATTGATAGAGTCGCAACGATACGTGCTTGCCTGTATATATACAACCTATAACAATATATCCTTTTATCACGTGTCTGGACATCAAAATGACCACCAGATAAAAGCAGAGAGATGTGGGTTGCCGTGTTAGCCATATCGTATAATCAGGCACACCTGATAAAGGCTTGTGCTAATCATAATCTTAGTCAATAAGGTGTTACCTTCACTTTTTTGTATTACACCAGCAAAAATCATCAAAAAATTCTTGGAAAATCGCTCTTTGTTACAATGTTTAATGTAATTATGTGGGACATGATTTCACGCACTCAATCTCAGAAGTTAGGACATAATGAACTGGTCAGACCTGGTGAGTGAACCAGAGCAAACGCGACTCGTCATGGTAGGTGAACATGCCGTACTGAGGGTTGATGATTTCTCGCATCAGCAGCAGGAAAAACTCCTACAAGAATGTGTTCAAAGAATACCGTACTACTGCCGATATGATAAGTAGATATGGCTGCTGAATAGGCAAAGTTGTTGATATCTTGCTGATATCTATAAATGCTCCATCAGGTCACCACTGCTGATATCTAGAGTTGGTATTAAGGTTTAATTGGGTTAGTACTAATGATATTGTGCATAGGTATAAATGCAATGTTGACTAAGTATTGTTGATATTTTTAGTTAGTATTAATGCAATGTTGACTTGTATTGCTGATATCTTCAGTTGGCATTAATGAAAAATGATAAATTAGGTTAGTTCTGCTGAGAGGAGAGTGGGGGTTGGAATGAATAAACATTACATTCAGAGTGATTGAGAATAAGTCTATGTGTAACTTATCAGAAAAATGTATAGGAGCAACCTTCTTCACTCCGCCAGCATCCATGGCATCCTCATTTTGAAAGAGAACCTTGAGAGGTTTCTTGAGATCGGCGTTCTGTTGCTTCATGATCTGTGTAAGCGTGTCGTATACGATATTTTCACGTGACACGCAGAGCACAAGGCAGACATTCGCTGGATTCATCGGCAGAAAGAATGATTGGAAGTTCTGTAATGTGACCTGTTCGACAGCCATCTGGAACACACCGATGTAGGAGAAATCATGACACAAGATAAACATCCTAAAGTCTGATTGATAACCATGGGCAAAATTTAAATTATTCAATACCATAATTAATTCACAAAGTAGGCACTACATAAAATTCAGTTTTCAACAGAAGAGAAATCAAGAGGGTCTACAACAAAATACATGAAATAGAAGCCAGTTATCCCTGTCGGTTTAGTTCGTTACTTCAATAAGCTTAGAAAAAAATGAGGCGAAGACAATCAGCAGGCATCAACAGTCTTTCACCGAGACATTCTGCACTAAAGGTGAATAATGCGTAAATGCCTCCCAGACAGGCAGTTATGTCAACTCTTGCGATCACAGAAAACAATGCCAGCCATGACACCGTGACAAGTATCGTGTGCAAGCAGACACCACGGCATGTTTGGTCCCAACCAATATGTTCAAATAGTTTTTAATTTTCAGGGTCTAGAAATAATAACATTCCAATAAGTTATCGGAAAAAGTATCAAAAACAGAGGTAGTACAATATGGGCGTTCAAAAATTGCAAATATTGTGATTGTACAGATACAATAACGCGACCCGGAAAGGACATTTGTTGCTTGAATCTACTGAATGTGAACAATCCACTTAGAGGGTCGCTTCCAGAGTGAGCCAGAGAGTGAAGAGTGGAAGGACTTTGGAAGATAGCGAGCATTTCCTCCAACATATAGCCGAGAGATATCCATTGTTAAAATGTAGCCCCACACTCCACCTGATCTGTAGCTCTAGACCAGACCTAACTCTTCGTTTGCAGTGACCATGATTTACTTTGACAATGCACCCCATGACCTATCTTGTAGAGTTGGAATTAAGGGTCACAGCGGGTGGATGACCCACAGTGGATCGCACAAATTACCTTTCACAATTTTCCTTTACAATTTTCCCAATATAATTACAATTAAGAGGGATTCAATCCAACATAACAACTTATCAAGATACGCATGTTACAAAAATCCACACCATCCAACATAAACAAGTCACTCACACAACTGGCCTGGCTATAATATGGAAGAGATACAAAAAGAGTACAAAAGATGAAGAAAATAGTGATATGAATGATATTCAGTCAGATTTTAACTTTCGGTAACCTATAATATATGATCAGGTCAATTTCCTGTTCCTACTAAAATTTAATCAGAACACCCCATATTCCCAGCCTCTGGCCACAGCAGCAGTGATAAAACATGGAGTGTTTGTGTATATATGTTTAATGGTACCTGTTTCTGTATTAGGGCATCAGTCTGCAAAAGTAACGTCTTGGCAACTCCATTGAAGACAAATGGATAATCACAGAAAGACATGCCTCCCTGCAGTAAACATAAATACGCTACCCTAAATACATCAGTATACCGTGTCTAACACCTAACACAATTACCGTACGTCTGAAAATTTGCCTTCACTTGGTCATTTGATAGATAGAAACCATATATCAATTAGGTGTAAATACAAACATAGGGATAAAAAAATATTTCTATCAGTGTATCGTGCATTGTGTTAAAATTTAGTGAAATTATTGATAGTAAGTACAATAAAAAACCTCCACGTACAAATAATTACTTTTCCACTTTGATTGCTATTGGAATGCCTTCCAGATGAGCTGGTGGATTTTTGTCCAAAATGACTCACAAAGAAAAAAGTGCAGTAATAGTGTAATGTTTATATATATATAAAATTTCCATTATATTTGGCACATTTGGTAATTGCTCACAATATTGTAAGAGTGTATTAAAGTATTACCTGGGATTTGTGCAAATTCTGCACCCACCGGACGTAATCCCCCTGTATGTCTATCCTCTCAGTGATTTCATCAATATAGAACATGGTGTAGGGAACAACGTGGGTCACGAGTTCATTGGCCTGCATCGATGACTCAGCGATATGTTTCCCTTACACTACTTAGTGTAGACAATGTTGTATAAAGTAATCGAGGTCAAAAGCCAAACACCTGTTGAGTCAAGTACTGAATCAGTAATTAAATGCCCCGCGCCGAATAGCGAACAATACACTATACCCATCGGCGAAATCTCGCGGCTTCAAGATCAGACTTTATGGGATGATCTCGAGCAAGTCGTTTGTATGTGCAATGGCTGTCTCAAGAGCGCTTGTTATCACCACTTATCATGAATGGAGGGTGATTTTAGGACTGCCGAGGAATTTAATGTGTACCGTATAGCTACAATATGTTTATTAGTGGTATACCGTATCCGAGAAACAATGGTTGATACTAACTTTCCATGACCTCTCCTGATCCCTGTGGGAATATATGTCCAAGACTGCAGTTATTCAGTTTGCAAATTCGTACATATCCTAATAGCACCTTTATTCTTAGACATTTCTTCTAGCATATAGATCAATAAAATCATCCCACTTTGTGCTGGTGATATCCGATCAGAATACCACGTGATCGCCATGTAATAGATCACAAGGAGTCAGCTCCAATACCTGCTGTAATGCCGACAATGCTATGGTGTTCATACCATAAAGAGGGGAGTTCCCCCTCACATATACACAGTTTTTTGCCCAGCAATACAAGATTCCTTAGTAGCAAATTTTTCAAAATAGACTTGTCCAATACCAACAAAATTAGCACACTGCAGCATTTCAACATTAATTGCAGAAATTTCTGGATAATGACCTTGTGAAGAATGTAACAATAAGGTCACCATGGAACTGTATTATTAGGGTTCCAGGCCCACTATTTAAAAACACCGATAGTAATGATTTTTACTGCTATTCGGCAAAAATCCTTAATTCTTCTTTAAAAACATTGATTAAAACTTAGAATTACGGCAGAACGAATACTTACCGAATAAAGTATCTTGAGGAGCTGCATGCATCTGTAGAGCTGCAGTTATAAACAGCACTCGAAATTACGGCAATTTTAATATATATATACACTAGTATAGCAGGTGCATAGTTGATATATGTCAGTTGGTAGAGCTCTAGCTTACAAATCAGAAAGGCAATAGTTCGGATCTCGAGCAGGACTGGTTTTCTCTTGGATTATTGGGTATAAGTAGGCTGGTTCAACTCTGTGACCTGTGCCAGTTAAGTTAATCCCTGGGAGTAAATATGCCGGGAGAAACGGAAAATGTGAGTGGCTCGCTGGCATCCGCTAGAGTGGCCATCCTTAATGACTAGTTGCAAGTCATTGCAAAGGCATCGCAACGACATAAAAATTTCACAGAAAGTTTTGTGCAATTTCGAAATTCATTTTAAGCCTCTGTGTAAAGTTGCGAACCGATGGACGGACAGACATGTTCGCACAAAATATAACCTCCTAGGGCTAATAAAATGAATAAAATGGTACTCTCACCTCTGGGTGATTGCTGAGGCTTTTAGATGCGAGTCCATCTAACACACAGCCTTTAAAGACCTGCGGGATACACAGCTTTTGTGAAGCTTCATATAGAGATATCACTCCAGTGAGTACAATTTAATAGCAATCTGTGTAAAGCTGGTCTTCTCCAGAAGACAGCATTGGGTTTGTTTCTTTCATTACGATCTCGCTACAAGTAGAAAAATGCGTGTTTGTAATCTTAAGATTGAAGAGGATGACATTTACCGCAATAACATATACAGTGCTCAGACCTAAAGCACCGTGATTCACTGCAACAATAAGACTCACAGTGATAAGACTTTAATTGATGCTACTCAAAGTGGGTAGGCTAACAGTCATGAGACAGAATGATGGGACTTACAGTGATAACACTCACAGTAACCAGCCTTGCACTGATGACATAGCAATGAGGCTTACAGTGATGAGACTTACAGTGATGACACTCACAGTTATAAGCCTTACAGTGATGACATAAAGCGATGAGACTTACAGTGATAACACGCACAGTTATGAGCCTTACAGTGATGAGGCTTACAGTCATGAGGCTTACAGTC
>WURV02145849.1:0-18446 GCA_011762755.2 Epimenia babai
ATATTTTTAAACGTTTAATAAGTTTAATAAGTAAAAAAAAATTGTAGAGTGTGGCTTTACAGCCATAAAGCTTTCCAAATGATCGTTTACAAAAAGTCAATACAGGAGAAATGTATGTAATAGGAATCAGCCCTCACAAATATAGGAACATAGCAAACCGCTTTTAGGCCTTAAACTCTGTCCAACCATGTTGATAGAAGTAGCCCTTGCAGTGTCGCCTTCCTCGCTTCACCCCCCCCCCCATACCGCCGTGTTTCACATCCTCTCAGGATGATCTCCATGGTACTAACCTCTCCGCTATCTCATTGTGATTAATCTACTTTTACAGCTTTAGCGGACTGTGTGACATCCATAGGTTGTAGGTACCTGTTTGGAACCGGCGGGGTGTATTGACGACGATTAACCAACTGAGCAGACTCCGTGGTTTCGACTAAGGTGTTTCTCCATAATAATAAATAACGCTAATCAGTTCCCTGCGTTAACGACAGCTAGCTTTGTAAAGGGCCAAAAATAGCCCCAGACAACCAGTTAATCTGGGCCAATACCTACGAACATACATGCATACCCACATAGACGCCTTCACACTGTAGACAGAGATAAAAAACTCGGTGAAATTAATGCCTTGCCTGGTGGAAACGTCTACAAATGGTACGGAATACCCGCTTAATTCGTTGAGCCAATCACTGTAACTTAGTGATGCGCCCGGTTCAATGATGCGCCCGGTTCTGTGATGTTCCCAGTTCAGTGACGTTCCCAGGTCAGTGACGTTCCCGGTGAACTGTTCGAATGACTGAACTAATAGACGAGTCGATGAGATAACAGATCTGAAACACGGCTCGGATGAAATAACAAAAGATTCACAGTGCAGCGGATGTAACGATTGTTACCCCGGTGGCATGGAACAATTTAGGCAATACATTGTAACTGAGGCGACGGGATAATATGGGATAATACGATGGGATAATACCGGGTAGGCATCCCGTTGAATTAATAGGAATAGACAGCCGAATCTATGTAATATCAATTAAGGCAACCTCTGACATTTTATTTGTAGTCATCCAGTGTTGTTGTTCATTGTAGACAATACACGCATAATGGCATCATCTATAATTTCATTGTAGCATTGTGGACGTCCTGTTCTATCGAATTACACTCATGTTTATATTAATATTATTTATAGCGCATACCTTAAATTGGATAGTTTAGATGCTGTGTCAATATTAGCTGGTCGAAAATCTGTTGTAGACCAATTATCCGATTGTAATACGTATGTTTATATCATCAAAAAGGCCAAATTCGATGACCAGCAGTGCTGAACTACTGAAGCATTGAGTAGTTATGGAAAATAGTGTAGAATATCTAACAAATACCATTTGTAGATAAAAGAGGAAAGAGTTATACCGGAAAACCTTTGAGAATATTTGTTTTAGATATATTCATGTGGGAATAACTCGGGCTCTACTTCCGGTCTGAGATATTATTGGCCAATAGACACGGCTAGCGCATTCTGTGATCGAGAAATATCACGGAATAATATCGTTAGCTCCGATTATTAAGGTGAAGGTGAACCCTTGCTAATTCCGTGATGGTAATGTAGGGTAAAATGGTGGAATAGTAAAGAGGTAAACTCCTCGAGAGACGGCTCCATCAGCATCCTATCACAGCCGCGTCAGAAGGAAGAAGCCTTGACATAACCCGTGGCTATCTGACAGGGTTTGAGGCCAACTCTTGGCAACTGAGAATTAAAGAGGTAAACAATCAAGGCACTACACAGGCACTTGAACCTAGAAAATTCATTTCACCAATACCTTGATCTCTCTTTATTAACTAACTACTGTAGTTTCAAGAAAATATTTTGCACGAAAACGAACTCATGAATTAGTAGTAGCAGTGTATTCAAAAGCACAGTGGTTCTTTACTACCCTTATAAAAGAGACTAATCCATTTGCCATATTAGCCACATACGCTAGCTTTTTAAAGAGCCAGGAGTGGCTTAGAGGGTTATCTTAGTAAACAGCCTATGACTAACTAAAACTAGTACACCCGGCACTCCGCTCTAACCCTGGCATATGACCAATAATTCGACTCAAAAAATTCGAGCTAACTTTTATGAATTGAAAAAACGTATTAAGTAAAGATGCTTGACACAAGTAATACTCAGCTACTCTAATGTTCAAAAATAATCCCACACTAGTACTGTATCATCCAGTATTTTTATTCATTAACTGAAAAGCACAAATGTAACAAGACTAAGGCTTTTATTATATTTAGATGCATTTTTCGATTTTTGCAAGTAATTGTAGAGTGTAGAATGACCATCAGCACTTTTCTAAGATCAGAGTTAAAAATGAATGCGAAAGGTAACAACTGAACATTCAGCTTAGAACATAATGATCTGGTTTCGAGAGAACTAGCTCCAGGCAATACCTTTCGTTTTTAATCACTCTCCTGTCCATTAAAATACACTAAAATAATCCCATGTCCGGTTTCCTTGCCTGTGGCAAAAATATATCAGACACGATCTCATCTTTAGAGTGTAATGTGTGGAGAAGGAAATTATGCAGATTTTAGCCGATTCCCCGACAAACCCGACTAGTACAGTCATAAGTGGAGAAATAGTGAGATGTAAATGAAAACAGTTGAACGAAGTCTTATGGATAATATTGAGGAAGGATATGAGGGCACAATGGCTCAGCTGTGGAGACTTCTAACTGGAAATAGCTGGAAGACAAAGGAGGAATAATGAAAACAGTCACAATCTATTTGAGGTATGATCGACTTATTAATTTTTTTTATAAACAGAGTCTGTATGAAGACAAAGAAATGTTTTGACGGGTTTTTCATAAAGTAACGCAATAATTAACGCTACCGAATTATAGAAAACATGTTTTTGCTGATGACAAGTTGAGTCATCAGATGAATTGTATTAAGATCATCTTGCCCAATATAGGAGGTTATGATTTTACTAACGCTTGTCTATCCTATCAGTCACGAACCCTTTGAAAAAGGTTATGATCAAATTTGCATCACCAACCGAATTAGTTTAGATCAGTAGTTAATTAGAATAAGTGAATAGTTTTACAATATCAAGCAGCTTTCGTACATGGTTCCCTAAGGCGAGAAAATCTAATATATAACTGAATAAAGCAGACATAAAAGGCAGAAACTCCGCAATTATAGCTCGGACTGGTCATTTGAAAATCGTGGAATCTGATACCTTTGCTGTTCTTTATTAACTACCATGGCTAACTTTCATTGACCTTAGTGTGCTGCTGAAGTCTTTATTTTGAAGCAAAATCCTTCAAATTACTCAAGTTTCGTGCTATATTAATAAGGCAGTTGTGTAATAAATTGTGGTTTCTCAAAGTTAAGCATGAAACTGAAAAGAAATTGGAATTTCTTGATGGTATTTTATTTAATGAAATAATGGTAACTTAACCAATGTCTTACGTTATCAGTGACTTAGGAGAAGTGCAGTAAACATTCACCCACCGCGCACTTATGAACATTATACTTGATATACTCATGACATGATATTTTACAGTATATTTACAAAATGAGGTAATCACCGTCCCCACATACAGCTACGATTCCATGTCTAATCGCCATTGGGACGGCTGAAATATTAAAATTAGCGTGGCGTACATAATTTATACGCCCATGTAAGGACGAGAAAAGTCAATTAGATGCGTACAGAATGCGGCCGAATTGAATTTTGTGCCATGAAAGTTTCCTGTTTGTCTGTAACGCGGCGTGTTTATTGAAGGGATATAATGCTCGGGGCATTGTGGGAGAGTAGTGACCCACTGGTGCGTGTGACACTAACAACTAAATTCATTTTTATGATTATCTGTCGTATATTTCACTCGGTGCGACACACAACGAGTGCTGTGTCGATTTTGAATAATCACAAAGCCGTAACGCCGTGACGATTATTGGGAAAAATGTACATAAATGAGAGGAAAGGGTGTATGATTTGTTAAAAGTGCTTTGTTGCATATCGCATAATAAAAGTATTCTAGCGCATCCGGTTAATATAGGTGCGACCTATGGCACCGTTAGCATTCTGACAGTTGATGAGCGGGTGGATAAAACAAACTAATGTCTAGTTTTTGGTAGATATCTACCGACAGTTCCACCCGTTTTCTGTACTTGGTCCACATCAAATTTGGTGAAATGAGGAAATAAACTCTGGACATTAAACACGCGACATAGACATGCCAATACGAGAATAGAAAGGGAAAAATTTCTACCTCATTGAAATAGAAATTGAAAGAGCATTCATGTAATAAAGTATTTCGAATAATAAACATACCAATAAATAAAATATCAAAATACATGTCACCATGTTTTGCAATCCCAACTTTTGACCAGTTATATCGATGCAATAGCTGAAAGTGGGCTAGAGTGCAGCAAAGTCTATATATGGACCTAATTCTTATTTATACCCTTATCTCCTTATCTATGTCATATCCTGTTCATCAGTAGCTGATCAGGTCATGGGTATGTATCATTGTTATCATGAGGATAACAATGACAGCTGTGGAAGAAAATCAAGTGATATGGGGATCAGTCAATGGAGACGTATGTGATGTTTAAGATCACAATAAAGTCTTGTTAAGGTCGGGGAAATGATCGAGGTATAATCATAGTGTAGGCGCCAATGAGGCACCCATCCAACATTCACTAACAATTCAAGAATTGAGCGAAAGTTGAAGTTGAAAATTGACCTAAGAAGTAAAAATAGACTGTACCCATCAAAAATCGACCCAAGCAATCAAAAATCGTACCAAAGCAAGTCGAGGTCGGCGTAAACGGTTGAAGATAGACCTTATTTGTCAAAAACTGACCTATGGAATGAAAATCAAACTTGAGTAGTAGATCATTGACCTATGCAGCAGATAATCAACTTAAAATGACAAAAATCAACCTGAACTCTAATAAAAAATTGACCTAAGCAGTCAACAATCGACATAATCTAACAGACAATAATCAAAACCTTGAGAGAAATGCACAGGAAAAACCCTATACCCTTGATGGGACTCAAACCCATGACCCCCAGATAACCGGTCTGCTCTAAAAACTGTAGCTCAGTTGGTAAAGCACTAGACCGGTTATCTGGGGATCCTGGGTTCGAGTCCCATCAGGAGTATAGGTTTTTTCATGTGCATTTCTCTCCAGCTATTTATAGAACCACATTGGCTATCCTAATTAAAATCACAACCTTGGGAAAAGCTAAATCTGACCTAAACAATTCTTTTTGAATCAGCCTATCATCATAGGCATGCACAGATATACATACATATATACATATAATAATCGAGAGAGAGGTCAACAAATGGAAGAAAAACCAACTAGACGAAACAACGGGGAAATAACTGAGTCAGGTCAGAACATCAACCAATAGGTCAAAAATCAAATAAAGTTGGCAAAAATTAAACCAACCGGTCCACATTTCAACGAAGCAGGTGCCAAATGAACTTAACTTCACTGGAATTTATCTCAACTGTCACATAATGTTAATAATAAAATTGAAAAATAACCATCATCACTACTATTTTGATAATGACTGAACTATTAGGTGCCCACTTGCGTCATGATCAGATGGACGAGGCGAAATGAAACATAAAAATAGACCCTCTTAACAAATCCTACAATTGTAAGAAACTTAAAGTGTTTCACATCTTCTCTATATACCAAGGTGATCCTACAGTAATTACATAACGAAATAAAATTATGCGACAATTCTTCTTCATTGTGAAACCAAAAAGTAATTGCGTCTTGGTAACTGTGGGGTTTCTTGGATACTTCTGTCATTACAGACGCAAGTTTAGTGAAAAAATCATTGGTTTATCAAATACGAGAAGAGTCGATGGCGGTGATAATTAAAACAAGAATTGATGACAGTAACGCCGTATGAAATAATGTTGATGATAGTAGCTAGACAATTGCCCAATGCTTTATCTTCTGTATTACAGTATCATCAAGCGTATCACCTTACGAAATATACATAATGAATGCGGTTTCAATAAATTTCCTGACGACCAAGGAAGTCCAGTCGTAATAACACACAATGGCCATGTTAGAATCGATATTTCCATGGTGATTAACTTTACATCCAAAGACTATTAGCTTGTTGCGAGATAAGAAAGGCAAATATCATCCAGTCATGCTGCTAGTAACGCAAGGCATATGTCGCATTTTGTACCTCGCATGGAGTCTGTTGGAAACAGGATTGTTTGTTCTAGAGTCTAAACAAATGGCAAGATTCAAGAGTTTTATGGATTTTAAGCTTATCTCATGCAGGGAATGTTGTGCTCTAATCGAACCTGGAGACAAATGTGCGAGACTGACACACTGGCAAAGGATCACAATTGATTAATCAAATGGCATTTCAACTTTAACAAATCTTCCATTCATGCTTTCCTGTATATGGCAATTGGAGTATAGGAGTACAATTTGCATTTGTGTGCCGAGAAATATCTCATATAAAAGAGCATCTGTGTTCTGTAATTGGATAACTTCAATGCTCATTTGTTCTCGTACTACAGTAATAGTATTCAGCAAACTAGAAAATAACAAAGGCAGAATGTTTCGTCTTTGTTTTCGGCTCCCATTCTTGATTTAAATTTCAAACACATGCTTCCAGTGTCTCTCTGATTTGACTAGACAATAAAACGAGATCACCCACGCAGAAAAAGCACCAGGATGTTAATGTTGAGAATGCAAATCCAATACACAATACAGGAATAAATTTCATGCTGCTTTTGAAGTACCAATTACCTCCCTGTAAAGCATCTTCTTCAATCAGCTTTTACATGGAACATGTGGTCTACATTATGCATAGGGAAGTGATTTAAAAATATCATTAACTCTTCCTCTACACTACTGCAGTTGAACATATTTGTGTTATCATGTGAGAGTACAATTGCTTTTACAACCCCCCCCCCCTATTTTTGGAGGGCTCATCCAAGGGTGATTTAGTGTTTTAATGCCAATTTCCCATTTTGCTATGATAGACATTCAAGAATGGCCTTTGCCTTTGATGATGATATTTTAAATCAAATTCCAAGAAAAAAATAGAATATTCAAAAAGAATGAGTGAAAAATGAATCTGGTTTTTATGAGATACAACTGATAAGAGGAGAATTCAACGTAAATTAATGTTTTATTATACAGGAAATCACCTAATATAATATTGAAATTTATGATGATTATATTCTTATTCGTAAATAAGGTTGATGAGGAGAAATCATTGAACAAATCTGAATCGGATGAACAAAACGTGGACTATCGTAAAATTACATTTTTTAAAAATTTGGCAAAAAATAGCGGAATTTCATCGAAGCTTACCTTCATTTGCTCAAATAATACTACCTGTATGAATTGGAACAAAAAAAATCAATGGACAATTTCTACCAAATGACAAAGCTAAAAACAGTTTCAAAGAGATTAAAAGAAAATGTTTTCAACAACTGGTCGATGGACGGCGGAAAAATTCAAATTAATTCACCGTAGCATTCTATCAGGTGAGCTAAAATATCAAGGTATGCTGTCTAATTCAATGTGGGATAGCATAAATCGAGTATAAACTAAAGAATGATCATAAAATAATCCCAGCGAAAATTCTGCAGAGGAATTTTCGAAGAGATAAATCGATGACCCAATTTTTTGCACATTAGACATATCAAAGCAAAAGACATCGATTACCCATGGCACTGCTCAATTACCATATTATTAATATATAACCATCCAGTAAGAAATCGCCATCCATACACCATACATAAGTCACATGACTCTAGTAAACAAAGACAGACAATGATATTTACTACCCTATATATGGTGCTCCAGCAAACCACAATTTCCCCTCCACCCATTTCTTTATTTTTGATGCGTCCCTGAGCATTTGCCAAGAACGTAAACATTTTCTAGATAATCAGAGAAACACATTTTCTTTGTGAATTATCCCGGATATCTCTAGAATAAAGAGATGGATTACATCTGTAAAAATGTTTCAAATACTTACAAGTAGTATCTCATTATCTGCCTTCATTTTGGTGCCAACTGTGCGGATCATTCACTAGGAAACAGTAGCGGATAATCTATGAGTCATGGCTTCAGCAAAGCTAACAAGTTCTCATCAAATATATCCTCTATTTTGCAGATTAAAATCCGATTTCCACTGATGGAAATTCAGTCAAATAATGGAGAAAATTTTCATTAAATATACCAAATATTAGACAGTTATATTGAGTTGATGTGTAGGATGGATAACGAACAAAGATATTAATAGTAATGGGAGGTAGACATAGTGGTTTTTTATTAATTACATTGGGCACCAGACTGGTCCTTTGCAGCTCACGGGATTTAGCTCCACTGAAGCCAAATTGTACATTAGAGGAGCAGATAGTTGAGTTTACCTACCAAGGCAAACCCTTGCGCTTATGGGGGTGTGGGAAGACCTTGCAGTGTTGTTTGCTAGGGCTTTTTCCCCTTGAAGAGCTATAATTCAGATGCTCTATGGATGGCCTCTATGTCACTTGCTTACCTTCCCGCTATGTCGTCATCTTGTTGGAAATCATAATTATCATGAGTTAGCGGATTGTGCGACATATGTACCCCGTCCTGTTGACATTTGGGACCAGTGGCGTAAATGGGAGGTAAGTTGTTTCCTAGTAAGTATTTTCCCCCACCCCTTATAAGTAAGATTAATAAATTTGTGGTGTTAATGAAATGAAATGTTATTGATTTATAGTGCCCTTTTAACACATGGCTATCAAAGATACATTACAGTAACTATTGCTAACTAGAAATACAGTCTAAAACCGAAAAGGGGTTATTAATGATTAAAAAATAAATGAGACATACACTTAAATAACAGATGGAGGAAATATAACTAAAACTATAACGCACAGTGGCACAGTGTCAGACATAAAATCACACTGTAAAACTATGTTAAATATCACACGTAAAAAACAACAGAAAAAACAATTACCTACTGTATTGCATTCTAAAATAACCCAGGTCAAACTATCACATGGCCAAGGGGTGAAACATGGTAAAAGATAACACAAGCAAGTCACTGTAAACTTTTAAAAGGGTAGTAGAAAAAAGGGAAGTTGTGTGTTTGGATTTGAAGGCATTTATCTCCGTACATTGTCTAATGTGTGATGGAAGAGAATTAAAAAGAATGGGTGAAGCAACTGCAAAGGTCGCATTTAACCACTTTTATAGCCTAGCTTTGTAAAGGGCCAAGAATGGCCTAGACGTTTACCTTGGTAATCAGCCTATTCTAACTAATTAAGTAACTAAAGGCAAAATTAGTGATGTGCACTTCTGTAGGCGGAGCAGTTAATCGAGTGGTAGAAGCACTGGAATCATAACCAAATTGTCGTGGGTTTGAAACCGCCCATCGCTCGACTTATCAGCGATGATTTTTAGCAAGTCATTCATCCCTTACTGCTGGAGCAACCCGTCTCTAATAGTGGTAGACATTGGATATCTACGCATAAACATTCATTGCGAACCACATGTGAGAGCCTTTAGTAAACCTCGCTGTCTATAAATGTTGTATTTTACCTTTTGACCCCTGTTAAAATATTTTCAATTCAGAAAAGAAATTTTACTTGTATAAAATTCCATTATTTGCTGCCGATACGTGAAAAATCATTGGAGTATTCACTAATTTGGGCTATCCATTAGGTAGCCAGGTTAGTCTATACGAATAGATAAGAGAACAAATGGTACCAACTTTTAAGATGTGTCTGCGAGATTTCGTGTTTCAACTTTTTGTTAGTCTCAAGTTGTGCTACCATTCCTTCTTTTAATTAATTTGGGAACTTCCGGACTGGTCGAACATTTATAAATGTGCTTAACTGAAGAGGAACAAGTCCAGACCTAACTAAGATCAGTGTGTTAAACTTGCCCATGACTTGCCCTAACAAGCTTGTGTAACTAAACCTAAATCAAAAATTAGCCCAGATCTATAAGGAAACACCAATAAATTATACTAGGTGAATTTTAGATGGATTAAGACTAATACTGGGGAAAGCGATAATTTTATTTCATGATTTACTGGGACTGGAGATCAAATCAACAGTTCCTGCACCACCTGCATCAGTGAATATGTACAGTTGTATGTGTCGCTCATAGCATGTTTACACAACAGAATGCTTTCATTTCCTACCTATTAAACGCGCTTGGTCGAGGAGTTGTTTTGATAAGATGATATGGGAATATTCGGCAGAGAAAATATACAAATGAGATGAGTAAAATGCAGCTGAGCACAAATAATAACAGATTCAACTTATGATAATTTTCGATATACTGCATTCATTTATTTTGCTTGATTTGAAAGCCAGTAATGTGCTGCTGTAAGATAGTGCCAGAAACAGGAAGCTCATAACGAGTTACTTACACATTTCTAACCTTAATACAGAAACTGAATAAAAATATAAAGCACCACCAATGAAAAAGAAAAAAGAGCTAATTCTTTATTTTTAAAGCAGCAAATTGTCTATCATAGAAATTTTATCTCATAGAGAAGTTATGTGAGGCAAATGAGGTTAAACAATACAATGTCTATTATGAGAAACAGGGAGTATGTGAAACAAATTCAGTACGATGTAACGGGAGAAGCAAAAGAAGCAACGTCAGTGGGTTTTCAGAAGGGATCCAAGAGAAAGCAAGAAACTCACCTTGAGCACATCTGGTAGAGATCTGTGAAGACTAGCACCTGACACACAATGGAAAAGCTGTTCCACCATCTCAGACCGAGTCTTCAAGTAACTCGCAATTGGCTCCAATGGCACATCTAGGTCAAGGTCATTTTTTTCATCTGTTGAGACTGCAACTGCGTTCTCTTTGCCCTTTTTGCTAACCTGAAACATCATAAAAGGGGATTTGATGAAAATTATTATATTCTCCATATTACTAAAGCGAAAAGCAAAACAAGAGGCCAAAGAGGCCTCAAGACACTCACCTGACTATTGGAAAAAACGATAAAAAAAGAAAAGCAATAAAACAAAGAAATAATGAAAATATAAATGAAATTTAGAAAAACAACTGTCACAAAAAAATTAAAATCAAAAAACGAACATTAAAAAGGAAGAAATAAACAAAAGGTTTAAGAGGCCTCCAAATACTCGGACAGTCAAACAGGCGTCAAAACACGCATTCAGATATTAAAACATTTCAGCTTGTTAAGAAAGTCTTCTTTCAAGGTCCGCTGATTATATGCTTAACAAATAATCTAAATGAGACCAAGCCAACCATAATATCTGCCATTTGAGAAGATTTTTTAATAAAAAAATGCCAGAAATTACTTCCCATTGTTTCGATGATGATATGCTTAACAAATCGACTATTAGGAGAATATCTGTCAAATGGCAAAGCTGTAAGATAAATCGTGCTTGAGAAGATTTTTTAAGAAAATGTTAACATCGAATGGGCGAATGACGGACGAAGCCCGATCAAAAAAGCTCGCCGAGCATAAGCTCCGGTGAGCTAATAAGAATAACAGGCACCGGACAAGAGAGGACAGCCAAGTAGGTAGAATAACGTGTGATCAGACGTAGCATATATTACAGTCTTGATAATACATTTGTAAACAAAGACCAGTTCAATTTGTCCGTTAGTCATCCGCCTAGCTCACATAACCATGGAAACAATTCCGGCGAATTTCGCGCGCAATATATATCGCCTCAGAACCAACGTCGGAATAAAGATTGATCAATTTAAATCAGTCTCGTGGTCACAGTATTTTTACAAATTACATTTGTCATGGAATTTCATGCCATTAGGAGGCCGCGAGAAGCCAGCATAAATAACGCCACCCAGTACCTGATATCCATTTTCTCGTCGTCCACTGGCGGTAAATAACCGCGTCGGTAAGCTTGGAAGAAGTAACATTTAATGCTACGTAAATATCATACTTTCCCTGCACCTAATGTAAAAATGAGTGAATTATTTCTGGTGATCTGTCATGCTACAAAACGTGGAACAAATTGTATAATGTTTTGAGAGTATGTAATCTCCCATTAATGGAAAGTAGTCACAGTGGTTAGCTTATCTTGTGAGATGAAACAAGTCGAAATATCAGTGTGTTCTCAAAAAGGTGTTAAATGCCGAAATGTCCGTGAAAAAGTCCGCATTCGTAGCCGAGCTGTGAGAGCAGCAGACCAGTTATTGGGATATGGCGGCTTCTTGCGTCACCAGAGACAAGATTTTTGTGTCCATATCTCTGATGCACTTAGTGATGTAGCATATACATGTGATATAGTCGTGGACTGTGTCAAATGATTCGAATGCATATTTTCATTGGATTTCAATCCTTCAGAGACAGATAGCCACAGTCCTAGCAATTCACTGAGAAATCTACATGGTTTCAACTGCAGCAGATCTCATGCCATTCTTTTGGAAGCAGATTGTAAATGCTTAAGGGCATTATCTTAGGTCAGTAGTGACCAAAACCGAGCTGACCCCCTATCTACATCCAGCTAAGTCACATGGGCATTATACATGACATATGTTCATTCACTCTAGTAATGAAAAGTGCCTATGGCATGTGAAGGTTGCCCTTAACATATGTTAGTTTACTATGGCATATGAAGTTACCCTAAATGTATGAGCGCTAGATAATGGAACATGTTAGCATTAACTGTAAATACAACTGTATTGCACAAGGCATTTGAGGGTAATCTTCGTCATATGATAAACACTGGTTCTGTGGCAGAGGTCAGGTTTACATTGCATGAGAATATGGAGAATGTTGAAATCTAACGTACGTCATTTTTAACACTGGAGAAAATTGACACGCGCAAATGTTATTAAACATGAATGCCATGACGAGCTATAACAGAGGAGAGATTTTTAATAAATAATGCAATATTTGTGAGGAAGGGAGTAAAAATTTACAGGCAACACGCTGATCAATAATGCAGCGAGTGAGATAGTGTTATGTAAAATACGGAGTTTTAATAATGCCAGTCGCTACTATGATAATATGGTACCAGCAGCCGCGGTGTTGGGCTATATTTGGCAAAAATCAATATCTCCTCAGTCCAGAAAGGGATTTAGTTTAGCCGAGGGTTCCGGCTATGGGCACGTTATTTCATAAAAATCAATAGTTTCTCACTGCTTAGAGATAAATGTAATTGCTTTTGTGGAAAATTACAATTTCATTGTGGGTCGGTGCGTGGGGAGAGCGGTGAATTATTGATCACAAAATGAGAAACTGCGCAAATTTTAACGCCACCCTGGCTAGAAACGCCTTTTGTGCATCGCGCCATAGTTGATTCGAGATTTTAAATTACATCCACTGGCTAATGACAATAACCACTCATATTTTACGCGATTTATTAATCAAGTTTTATGACAGTTTTCCCGCATTTGCGATCGCATTAGGCAAAATTTAATAATCGGAACGGTAATTGAATCTTGCGGCTAGTTTCAGCGACAAAAGAATGTATATAAATCCATTCTACACTCAATATATTAGAATTATAATGAACTTCTATATTGCTTATATATGTCCGTACATGTAAGGCGTTTTTATCCAATTGTACATTCCTCTTTCCATGGGTAATAAAGCAATAACTCCATTTCACGAGGACTATATGTAGCATATTAGCATCGAACAATTTCTATGGTGATTTTCATACGGGGAATCGATTTTCTCTTCTGGCAATTTAGTAATAAGCAATAAATTTAGCGATGTTTAAATTGCATGGTATATTGTGGATATATGGAATGGCAGAGTGCTGTATAATAATATCAATTATCTTGGGGTTTAGTACTGTAAAATATGACACACATGTACATTCAAGAAGCCAAAGAGGCCTCAAGATGCTCACCTGAAAAGAGAAAAGGACGAAACAAGAGACCAAGGAGGCCATCGTGATATTAGAATGAGAAAATAACATGGAGACTGCCTAACATTAAAAAACAAGAAGCCAAAGAGACCTGTAAATACCCATTAAGATACTGAAAATACAGATATGTGGATAAACCTTGGCAGAAATCACATCTAGTTGTCCAAAAAGAGATGCCCTAAACAAATCTGAATGAGACCTACACAGATAAGACCAGCATATGGCAGACCTTTGCTCTGAGCGGACATGGAGATAGAGGATTTGCAAATAAAAAAGTCGATGGAAATTACCCCCACTTGCTCCCCTGATGAGATGCTGAACAAATCTGAAAAATTTGAAACCCAAGGACAATATCTGCCGAATGGCCGACCTCCGCGATGAAGGGTTCCTGAGAAAAAAGATTTTTCAAGTAGAAAACACAAAATATCGACATGAGTCTTACTGCCACGACAATATGATGACCAAATCTAGAGTAGAGGAGACCAACCCAAGGACAATATTTGCAAAATAGCAGACCTCTGCAATTAGCCGGTCTTGAGAAGAAAATTTTTCAATAAAAAATACAAAAATCGATATAAGTTACCTCCCTTAGCTACAATGATGGGACCATGAACAAATCTAGAGAAAACCAACGCAAAGACAATATTGATCAAATAGCACACCTCTGCAATAGGCGGTTCTTGAGAAGATTTTTGAAGAAAAATATGAACATTGGGATAAGTTACTTCTCTGAGCTGCGATAACGATACCATGAAGACACCTAGAGGGTACCAACCCAAGGACAATATTAGCCAAATAGCAGATCTCTTTGATAAGCGGTTCATGAGAAGATAAAAAAAATATGAACATTGGCATAAGTTATTTCCCCTAGTTGCGATGCCGATACCATGAACAAATCTAGAAGAGACCAACTCTAGGAAAATATCTCCCAAACAACAGTTCTCTGTGATAAGTGGTTCTTGAAAAGTTTTTTTAAGAAAATGAAGAAGCATAGAATGGATGAATGGAAAAGCTCACCGAGCATAACCTCAAATGAGTTAAAAATACGATGTCCGGCAACAGTTATCCTATTATGTGTCATTGTACCAACTTTTATGGATTCAAAATTGCTTAATTCACATTTTTGCAAATTGTTGCCCTACATATACTCATTGAAAAATATCATTACGGTACCAATCAGTTGTTATTATTATTTTGCAAATGCATTATTCCACTAGTCTGTGTATACAAGTGCTCGAAAAAAAATGCCAAGGCATACAAAAAGTCCATGAACCCGAAATAAATGAACTGAAACAAATTCAATGAATATGGAGGCAAAACTAATATGGATTTTGACGGAATTTGTCAATCCCCATCTGTACTACTTTTGAGTCAATGACGACGCAATCCTACATTTTTACACGATTTACAGAATTTACAGACTATAAATATTTGCAGAAACCCTCACCGATGCTTTGCATACATATCGACGATACGTATTTCTTAGCACGATGTTATTGCAAGAATTCCACAATAGTACGAATTCAACAAGAACGTTTAACCGCGCGAGCTGGATTACTGATTGTGGAACAATGTACATCATTACATCGTGGATAATGCAGATTTAGATGCTTTCAAACGTTTAGTACTAATGGAAGTTTGTTTACATTTACCAGTTTGATTTTATGTGGCGAGTTGATAGTGACTATCCCGAGGGTAGTGATAGGCTGATTATTTTACTTCCCCAGTGAGTCGAACACAATTGACGTTGATTTCGCGTATTCACGCTAAAATACCGCTTCACCCATATGGTACTGCGCGGATAAGACTATAATATTGTAAAATATTTTCATTGATTTTTTCGTGCGGCTGTAGTGTAGCGAGATTGTGTCAAATTTGATGGGTGTCAAGTGCCGTTGGTAGCGGAGACTGCGACGCACTAACAAATGATGTGGCATGCCCGTCTTGGCAGGGACATTCAGGCAACGAGAAGGACAATGATGAGGTTCAATGCTCTAAGATATATTGGCGACAATACGTAGAGATCGAGCAATAATGCAATATACCGTTTTAAGTCGCGTTCTGTAACAAGAAATGGTTCATAGTGAAATGTTTTGAGTGTATTATAGGCGCTGTGATTCGAAAGACAGCTTTTCGTATTGAGTTCACGAGTTTAAATCCACACAAGCGTCCTTGTTTCTTAGGAAATATCAAACGACCAAAATATTTTTGTGCCTTTTCTGAGATAGATTAGTATGATTGGGTTTGTGGGTTTGTGTTTGTGTAATGGCTAAAATGAGAAAAAGAATTATTTAAATGCAACTGACATTACTACTCCTATTTTGATATTCTGTAAAAAAAAACGGGGAAAAGGCACATTTTACCCTCATCCCATGCCTATTTTCAGTCCATTTTAATACAAATGGTTCTCACAGTACATATAATGACGATTGATCAATCCTATGAAAGAAACAAAACATCAATTTCAACAATGCACATATCTATGTATAAATCAATTCATTTAATTATTAATGTGACAACTACTGGAATTTGCCTGTTGTCTGCGCCATTATCTGCCCTTTACAAAGCTACTCTGTGGTTAAAATGACAAACGGATTAGTCTCACTCATAAGGGTGGGGGAGAGGGGGCAATTAGCGTAGTGGTTAGAGCATTTCACTTTGAATCCAGAGGTCCCTGGTTCAATTCCCGGTATAATCAGTATATTACCTGTGGCGCTTTTGGAGCTGAAAATGTCTGAAATGCCTGTGCCCATGGGAGTCTGGGTAGCCCTTGCATTGTGGCCCTGTTTGTTGTGCTTCTTCATATGCGCTATGTATGGTCTCAATGTAGCTTACCTCCCTGCGATGTCGTCATCTCATTGTAAATAACCATTGACGTTTCATAGAGTTAGCAGAGTGTGTGACATATGTAGTCCGTATGTAGAAGTTTAGAACCAGTGGTGTGAATGGAAACAGGTCAATTGCCTGCCCAGACCCTGTGGGTTTGTCACACTAGGTATTACTGGTCAGAGTGTTTGACTTTGAATCCATAGGACGTTGATTCAATTCACGTTGTAGCCACTATAATACTATAATACCTATGGCATTTTTCGAGCTGAAAATGCCTTAAACTCAGATGGGCATCTGGGTAGCCTTGACAGTGTGGTTCTGTCATCTTTCCTCTGATGTAGCTGTGTTTCAGATGCTCGATAGATGGTCTCTATATCGCTTACCTCCCCACTATGTCGTAATCCCACTGTAAACAACCATTAACTATCATAGACCTAGTGGAGTGTGCGACATATGTAGCCCGTCTGTACACATTAGAAACCATTGGCATGAATGGTAAAAGGTCAATTGTCTGCTCAGACTCAGTGGATTTTTCACAGTTGATGTTTTCCCACCCCTTATAAGTGAGGCTAATCCATTTGTCGTGTTAACCGCAAAGGGTAGCATTGTAAAGGGCCATGAATGGCCTACACAACGATTACCTTCGTAGGTCACTACGTATATCGCACACTCCGCTGAGTCTGTAATAGTTAGATATTTTAATTAACAATAAGATGTAGAGATAGCCGAGTGCTAATTGCCATAGATCCTTGACAGAGAGCATCTCAAACGGAGCTACATATCATAACCACATTGCAAAGGACACCCAGAGCCCCAATAGCCCTAAATGGTTGACACAACTTTAGACTGCCCTAGGAAACTAGTGTCGAGGAGAGAGCTCTTTTTGTACCTTATAACCACATTGCAAAGGACACCCTGACCCACTCTGCCCCCCCCCTCCCCAATGGCCCTAAATAGTCGACGCTGCTTCGGACTGCCCTAAAACAGGCAGTGCTTTCGTAGGCCTTAGTATCTACTGTATACTGTTGAGAGGGGGAGACGATCCAGGGACATCGAGACTGAATTATCACGCACCAACCACTACGCCACCTACCCCAAATCTGCTATATACAGACATATGGTGAAAATCTTTTACTTTTTAACTTGCACTGAATATACGATTCATCACTAGAAAGACTTGACCCCCTTATTACAACTATGTCACACCGTACGATTGATTATTTCTCTAGGTGCGTTTAAAAGACATGGCAGGTTAATTAGACAAACCTATCTCGACATAATTCGCGTTGACATTTTAAAATTGATTAAAAACTGCATGAAGTCAACCCTAACTATCTACTTAAGTGCTTTGTAATACGTCGAGCAGAAATTTGATTCCCTCCCAATTATTTCACCTGACTGAATAAATCTAGGTTTTTACATGGTTACATCGATCTCATCTCTGCGGAGAGTGACATACCATCGTGACCAGTCAGCATAGTCATCCTTCTGATGAAGATTACAATTTATTAATCAATTCGCATTACCTCACGAGATACAATACCTTCACGATAAAACATTACGACAGGGTATTATTGACACATTGATTATTGCATCAATATTCGTGAAAAATCCAATAGTAACACACGAAGTTTAGAAATTTTATTGATCAGCATATCAATATATATATATATATATATACCGTATATACTCGCCTATAAGACGGTTTTTAAAGACAAAATTTCAATCCTTAAAGTCTACCCCTCG